>JAQGAU010004078.1:0-12158 GCA_034698045.1 Paramacrobiotus richtersi
GTGTGAAATCCCGGATGGATAGCAGTATCTGTTTGCTATTGTTATGCTGGATTTGGTTTGTTTATTTGCGACAAGCTGTATGTTAGCACATAAAAAATCAACTCTTAATTACTATAACGTTATAAGAGTACTAGCATGCATGGTCAGTGTCCGCTGAGCTGTAGGGTAATAAAAACTCGGAATATGTACATACTCAGTACGAAACTTTACGAAAGCGTTGAGTCAAGCTGGGCAAGTCATGGCCGAAAATCTGCTGCATGTGAACCCGAAGAAATGTCGGGCCATGTACATTTGTATCGACCGTAACGTCCAAGCTGACCCGGCGATTGTTTTTTTACGGCGGAACGGTGACCACCGAAAAGTCTGTTCAGTATCTCGGCGTTGACATCGATAACCACCTGAAGTGGACGGGAAAGGTTAAAAAAGTACTACGAAAGGGACATTTCGGGATAGCTATGATCAACCGAGCAAAAAGAGGGCTAAGTTTACCGCAGCGCAAGAGTCTTTACCACGCTTGTTTTGGAACGCATCCGACGAATTGTTCATCAGTATTGTCCACAGCGTCTTTGACTCAGCGCCACAAACTAGCCGACCTGTGCAAACCGGCTACGCCAGCCGGAACCTTATTTCAGATTAGTTCGTGGTCCATCGTACGAGTTCAACCCGCGCAAAAGTCCAAATGTCGATTGTCCACATTATGCCATGGCCTGTGGCGGCTGCAGTTGGGTGGTTGTCGTCATTATACAAAAACATTTTTCTGGTTGTATAGCTTTGGTGTTGCTTCGCATTCCGCAGAACTTTCAGATAATTGCAGATCCTGCTGATAATGCGATTTCAGCTTAAGAACTGAACCTTCAAGTAAGTATCTTAATCTTCTAACCGAAGCCAAAAGCAGTCCCGGTACTGCTGCACTTACTGGTCGGTAGGTTTAGTTAATATTAACTACAAGGTCCAAATCGATATATATTTTACGGCAGAATCCCGGATAGTGGAGCGTCTCCATTCTTGGAGCTGACTGACCAGACATGCAGGACCGGGCATTGCCTATTAGGTCGGAGCGCGTCACGACATTTTGAATGCGTGCAACCGACTTCCCGTCACTAGAAAGCCGGTCAGAAGATCGAATGTTTCTTTTTGTGGACTAACAGTACATCGCCCGACGTTTCGGGAGTTTCATATGATCGAACGACAAACCATTCTTGTCAAATCACATCTGCAGGTTCCATCGCAAAGCATTTTTGGCGATTCGTAATTGTGAACCAATAACGTTAAATCCTTTCAAATAGCTTTGGAACTGCCGAATAATTGCACATCCTGCCAAAAAACACATTCGAAGTAGGTCTCCGAGCCTTATGTCATAGCCTAAGAAACGCGCCTGTTAGGATGAGTACGCTCGAAGTAACCACCGGCTATACGAATATACCTGTGCATCAGCGAGATTTATAATCAAATTTATAAATTATACTACTTGGTTGACTTCTATATAACGTCAACGCATGCGGGAGGTTCAGCTCCCTCTCTCAGCGTAAGATTATTACATCTGTGTTTTTAATGTCACTAAAGACCTGCCGAAATATTAACTTAGCTTGTGCCATTACTGGAATGAACGAAATACCGAAAGTTTTTGATCGCGCTAAAAGCAGTAGGCTCAAGACAATGCGTACAAACATCACAAAAGTACATGCGCTTACAATAATTGCAACAAATTGGTGGTATACTTCCGGTCGCATACAGGAAACGCTTAAAACAACATTGGCTTGCAGAATTTGATTGTGGTTACTTGAATGTGACTAGAAACAAGTGAACTGCGAACAACGGCGCGACGGTCCTTTTCGAAAACCGAACTCATCTACGTTTGCATGTGCAGTCATCCCACCTGCGCTGCTCTGAATCGTTAACGTTAGGGATGTTTAGTGTATCGGTTGGTATTGTATTTGTGGATTCGCTACGGGCTGTCTGTTACGCCGTAACAGTTACGCTAATGTCCGCAGCTTGACCAAAGCAGGCCCTGTCGAGATCAGCAGGCGGTGAGTTTTCCCAGACGTTTGATGGTACTGAACTGATGTACCTTCCATCATCCTCCAAGACTGCGCCTTCCAGGGATTTTACCAGGCAAATACATGACACGAGTGACAGGTAGTTCAGTAGTTCGACGGCGAACACGGGGACCACGGAACTCGTGTATCCTTGTACTATATCTGACTTCATAATATGATCCTCGTGCCAAAAGTCCAACACCAAGAAAATGACCACAAACGACACTCTGAAGAGCATAGGTATCTGCCCGGCTGCCAGATTCTGTGTCAAGTGTCTGGAGGTTTTCGGTTTAATCAGTACAAAGGTGCTGGGCATGTCGGCGGAAACTGCACAGCGAGGGACGGAGGATTTTCGGAGGCGACATATAATCTGTAGTGCCGTGTTTTCGGACTCCAATGCTGTCCAAAGGGCGCCCGCTGCGGGAGCATATACAGCGAGAACGATAAACGTCAGATGAAGCAGCGTGTTCCATGTTTCTGGCTACAATAAAAAGACATGTTATATACGTTATTCTTTCACAGTCTTCCCGTGCTCGTTAATCATCCTTTGGATTAAAACTGCACGCATAAAGACCAAACGGAACCAACACCAGTGTTAATTATTTATAACTGCAGAAAACTAACATTAACAAACCCGAACACAGAACAGACAAACCGTTGAATATCAAGACATAGGCGGAGCGGAGCTACATTTATATACGCTATATATATGCCCCTTCGCGTGCAACCTGTCATGCACTTGAGTACACCACGAAACGTACCAGGTTTTCAAAGTCTCTTGACGGGATAATGATGGAACAGTCCCAAACGTATCGGATAAATGTCAGGATTAAGTGAGAAGTGGTAAGGCAGCTAATAATAACTGCATGCTGCCAGTTTCTATCCATCGTAAACAGGAGCATCTTAAACCATGTTTTGCGATGCTTGAACATGATCCAAATCGGAATATCAATAGGCGACAATTACGACAGCAAAAACCTTTTTCTCATTAACTCGGGTTCAGTTTACGAAGTCTCGTATTGGCTGGGTTCAGCGACGGAAGACTTGTGCCATAGCTCCGGCCGACGCTGCTTCCTGTTCCCAAAATAGGTTCCGAAGGGTTTCCAGCTGTCTTAAAAGCCTGCTGACATCACGATTTAGGCGTCCACAGTGAAAGAACTAAGCCTCCAAACACACTTCTAGCCGATGCCAAACGCAAATGTAGTAGTGCTGCACTTACTGGTCAGTGGGCTTTAGCATAGGTCCAAATTGATCGATATTTCACCGTTCACGGAAGAATCCAAGGCATTGATAAATGGCTGCAGCATTCCGCTTCTTCAACATTGAATTCGAGGCAATACTGGCACCAAGCGCATTATATAGGTGCTCGTACATGGGCAAGCAGCGTCGTGAATTTGTCAATCAATAGTAGGCCCGGCCTTGGTCACTGAAATAATATTGTCATACGTATGTACATCAGCGAAATCCACCGGTCATTTCTGACATGCACGGGTATGGACTTTTAAACCACATATGCATCTATGGCCTCCTTTTTACACCATTTAAAACCCCAAATGATTCCGGGGATGTACATCCCTACGTCCCTTCACATCCCTACACATACCCGACATCCAACACTTCCCCGACCTCCCCGCATATGTCTGCACATCCCCGACCTCCCCATACATCCCCACACATCCCCGACCTCCCCGCATATGTCAGCACATCGGGGATGTGTGGGGAGGTCGGGGATGTATGGGGATGTCGGGGATGTGTGGGGATGTCGGGGATGTGTGGGGATGTCGGGGATGTGCAGACATATGTGGGGAGGCTGGGGATGTGTGGGGATGTCGGGGATGTGCAGACATATGTGGGGAGGCTGGGGATGTGTAGGGATATCGGGGATGTGCAGACATATGTGGGGAGGTCGGGAATGTGTAGGGATGTCGGGGATGTACAGACATATGGGGGAGGTCGGGGATGTGTGGGGATTTGCAGACATGTGTGGATGTCAGGGATGTGTAGGGATGTGAAGGGA
This sequence comes from Paramacrobiotus richtersi, assembly GCA_034698045.1. Classification (NCBI taxonomy): domain Eukaryota; kingdom Metazoa; phylum Tardigrada; class Eutardigrada; order Parachela; family Macrobiotidae; genus Paramacrobiotus; species Paramacrobiotus richtersi. The sequence continues at coordinate 4,054 of JAQGAU010004078.1, forward strand.
CGTAGGGAGGTACATCCCCAGAATCATCTTGGGTTTCAAATGGTGTAAAAACGGTGCCATATCTAAAAGAGAGAGAAGAAATCCGGACCCAACAATTCGAATTACAAAAAATGGAATTCCAGCTTCGTAATAAACAGCAAGATATGATGCTGGATTTGTTGTCGAAGGCGGTAAATAAACCGTAGAGGTAAACCCACATGATGGAGTTTATTAATAAACGCTGGGTACCCAGCAAAGTAGGCTACCCTACAAGATGTTCTAGTCACACCGCAAGTAGGTTTCTAGAGAAGGCGGATCAACACCAAACTTCCGGTGAACAACCTCAAAACCATACAAGCATGTCAAACAATTCGCTAAAATAGCCGACACCAAATACGCTTTCCCAGACTGCTGCCAGAATAATTTCTGGTTTTCCCTGTAATTGCCGAACGTAAATTGCGTGCAAATGCGCTGGAATCCCAGCTCCACAGTCAGCCGACATCTGGACATAACCAGATTAAACAAAATCTCTGCCGCAGTTAAATTGGCTCCCTTGAACGGGCACTGAGTCTCGGCGCTGATTGCGTATGCTTTATCCCCAAAAATACAATACGACCTGCCCCAGCGTTGATTCCTTAACTGAAGACGAAGACGCATCCGTGATTCACGCAGCATGTAAGCGTCATGCCGTCGTCCTTCGTATGGTCCGAACATATTCACTATCAACCCATCCGGTGCAACTAGGCTTTGGAATTTGATAGCATGTCCCCGGCAATGGCCGGAATAATATTCTCGTTGTAGTCTTCCCGGTCGGCAGATTGCGCGGGCAGTGCCATCGATAAATCCCCAACAGTTACCTAAATCAGAATGATCGGCTAGCCGATTGTGCAGGGATCCCTGCAGCGTGTATAAAACTTACTGTGTCGTCCTTCGGACGCTTTTTCTACTGCTCCGGCATAGCGCTCGATGTTTTCCGGGCGAAGCCAGGGCTGCGCAAGAGACCGAAGGAGGTGGCCGTGCTTCTCATGGATAAAATTTATGGTGGCATTAAAAATTCGTGAAAGCTGGGAGGCTTCCCTTCCCAGCAGATCTGCACAGTCTCTCCAACGATTGGGATATGCAAGACGCCGCAAAACAATTCCAAAAGCGATTTCTCCGGTCGCTTCCGTCCGGTTATCACATTTGATAACATCAGGTATCTGCAGACAGTTCCGCAGATGAACGAAGTCCTCGTATGACCGCATTCGGAAAAAATGATGGAGGCGATCACGGGGCATATTTTTTAAATCCAGCTCGTGGCGGACGTAAAATTTTCCGATATCCCGGTCGATTTCGTCAGCGAGATACAGCGCCGCAGCCAGAACCATGGACTTGTAAATATTTTTTCGGATTTTTTCGCGCTTACGAATGATGGTTCGGCTGGATTTCTTAAGACTGCCGGGTTCCCGGACGTACATTTTAGCGGCTACCCGCAATATAAACAGAGATCAGAAACCAAAAAAATGTTTTTCTGAAAAGAGATTTCCGTTAAGTGGAAAATTTGTAAAACCAAACTAGCGTGATGATCTATCGTAACCACCCCCGGCGTGGCAATCTCTGCGGCAAAGCAAGCATCCTGCTTCCGGCGTCACAAACAATCTCATGAATATTTTTCTGGGAAGCCAGAAATCGCCCGGGTAGCCAGGGCATTACGGAAACTGCCAACATTTAACAAAAGTTAAACTTGTCTACCAGGCAGTTGTGAACGACAGTTTAACCAATGTATGTGATTGATTTAATTCAAATATTTGGGTAGCCAAAAAAAATACACAGCCAGTCAGTGCAGTGCTTTATGTAACACAAGAGACTGTGAAATGTACAAATGTAAGCTGCCAACAGCTAAAAAAGTAAAAGATCATTTCGTTTTTCTGCGATAGATCGCAGCACAACAAAAGTATCACACAATTCCAAAAAAGGCCCAGCGTACTACTACTGGGTACACAAACTACCAAAATGGGCGACGATTTCGCATTACGTGAACAGCGTCGTCCCATTCGGCCTTCTTCATGGCGTCTTCGCGGCTACGCTTTCGCTCGACAGCGTCATCTTCACGTTTCCATCGATCTTCCAGTGCAGAATCCTCCAAAGCACGCATGTTCTGGGTAGCCAGATCCTCCGCACGTCGACGGCGATCGCGCTCACGGCGCTCTTCATCGCGAGCGTGACGGATTTCCTGGTTTTCCATCAGCCGGCCGTCTTGGATGCGTCGCTCTTCCCCGTTTTTCATGCGGCAGAAAGCGTTGAAATTCTCGGCTCGATGCCCGTCCCGACGTGTCATAGGGCGACGTGGTTTCTCAACCATCCCCGGCTTCCCGGCTGTCTCTGCTGGAATCCCAGCACCTCCACTGGCAGCGACCACAGCTGGCTGATCTACAGAATCAAAACAACAGGTTGCAGTGCTACACGCGAAACAATAATAATAATATTTAACAGGCACAGCCTTCGTATCCGGGATCCCGGACGGTGCTGGGTAGCCAGCAGTGAAAACCTAGCAACATAATTCACTAACCGTTGTAGGAATTGTCATCCAGATTACCGTATGCATCCTCGGATTGTCCAGAGAAACGCAGAACCTTGGTCAGTGCTATAGTAACCAGACACATTTTCAGTCCATTTTACGATACAAAAAACTGAACCGCGTTAATTAAAACGCTATGATAAAAATTATTAATTAAATAAGTAAATAAAACACCATTAAAAAATTTATTAAACATCAGATATTCAAATAAATATGAAATAAATAAATGAGAAATAAATCTTATTAAATAAATATTAAAAACTTACATTTTTCCAATTCCACGAATGCCTCCATTTTTCCACTTTGAGGGGCGTCTTCGTATTTTGCCAGTGAGTCCCCGAGATCTGCATAAAGATCAGAATGCTTCTCTCCAGAAAAAAGGCAGACAAACACAAGCGGAATGCGACAAACCTGAGGAGTTCTTCGAACACATAGCCACCGATCGCCGATTGAATTCTCCAACCATAATGGTTTCCCGATGGAAAGTTGTTCGACTTTTGATCTCAAACTTTACGAAACAGTAGTTGTTCGTAAGCAACAGCTAATAAAAATACAACTGAAAACAACAGTAGATTCTGGTACGCTGGTCTAGAATTAAACGCTAGGATTTTTTTCAGCTTGATAATATGCAGGCTCATGTGCTCGGTCTCAATGTGCTGTTTGTGTGTAAGTCATCGTCTGCGCATGCGGCCATATTGGATGACTAACATACAGGCCTGCGCAAGTGCATTTTCTGCACTTTGTCAGTCATCGTTGCACACTCCCTGTAAGTCAGTCAGAAAAATGCGCGTACGCGCAAGGGCTCTATTATCAAACGCGTCATCTGCATACTTTGTATCTAGTATCTAGTACTAGTACCTATTACGGAACTCCGTCCCGTGACCACGAGATCTCCAAAACCAAACAAGCTCCGCTCGAACAGATTGTTGCATCAGATAGAGCATGGGCCAAAACGGTTGCACATGATGTTTGATTTTGAAGGAAATCAACGGACAGCCCAGAGCACTCAAAAAGACCATTTTATGCACCAGTCATAACATACGTAAAGAAACAGAAAATTATTTATTATTAAAAACGGTACATATGTTAATGGGCGTTGCTACGGTCCGATTTACACAATGGTTAGCATCTTTTTGAATTCCGTGTCTCACAAATCAATGAATTCGTTAGAATTTGGTTAGGCGGTACAGTGATCGGGCGGAGAGCACAAGCGGCATCATTTGGTAGCGGAAACTTCTCAAAGAAGACACCTCAAAATAACGATTTGACGAGCTGAAGAAATGTTAGAGCCCATTTTTTTAAAGGGGGTTCCAAACCAGTAGTTCAACCAAAATGCGAAAACTGCTCCGAAATACACTGCATAAATCAGCGGAAAATCGAACCGCGTTGAAAATCTTTGTTCAAACAGCTCAACTGTTTCTTTTCGTTCGACCTTATATTACCTGCAGAAAAATGTGGATGCCCTAACGATGCAAATTCGCGAAGCAAGTCTGCCAAGTGGTTTCAAACATGATGTCATGATCGACCAAAGCGAAGATTTTCTATGCTCCATTAAATGGGTTTTAGTTTGTCTAGTCGGTCACGGTACCGGTACCGGGCGTATTGCGCCCGTGCCAGTCGCCAATCGGTCCTTTACTTTCAACAATCGAAAGAAAAAGTCGACCTGTAGAGAAAAGTTTTCTGAAATGTTGATCGATTTAGCGTGATCGGAATATCAAGAAGGCCGGATAGTTGCCGCTAGCTGATCTGTCCGCTAATCCAAAACTTTCTACTGTGCTGTCCTTATGACCTTGGCTTCTTTCGTGAGAACTAGAGCCGTTCGAACAATCTTTTCACACTTCCTGCTTGCTTCGGTCCTCCCTCAGTGCCCGCAAACAGAGTGTCATTATAAAACGTACGTTCTACGCGTTAAAAAGATTTTGTTCCCCAAAAAATGTGGCGTAATTACAGAAATGCCAGAACAGCTTTGTTCCAAAGATTATACGCTCTATATTTTTACCGGGCCCAGTAGAGAGTCAATTTGACCCGGACCAGCTTGCCGGGGTCCGAAACAGCGTACAAAAGAACTGCTGTATACCTCCTGTATACAGAAATCCAGTAAAGTCAACTATTTCTGTAAATATTAATAGGAGTACACACCGGTTTACTGGGCGTTATCTACGGCAAGCGTTTTGTTACTGAAAAGAAATCGTCACGTACTGTGGGTTCAGGTCATGCAGACCAAATTGCAGCTTCCTCGCAGAAATTAATCAAGTAGGTAGTCACTATAAAGTTGCTGTTTTACTACGCAGTCTTAGAATTCCAGTTGATAACTGAAGAGTCACTGGGATACGACTGACAAACGTAGTCTGGAAAAGAATAGATAGTAGAACAGGTATGGAAAGCAAAAACAAATCTTTGAGCAAGGCTTATGAAAATTATGCACCGAAAGCGCCACAAATCTAGAAACGAACTACCGCAAAAAGCTGTCAAGCTGTGAACAACACTGTTGTCACAACGGTAAAGAAACCTACTTTTTGTCAAAAAAGTATACTCGGAACTGATACATCAAAGCCAGCACCAAAATGAGTCGCTCAGAAAACTCGCTGCCAGAAAACACCGGTGTTGTATGTTTTCTGTTACGTATGACTTTGGCGCTTTTGACTTGACCACGGTTTGCCGAACACTACTTACTAGTAATCGGCACAAGGAGGTCATAACCTCCAATTACACTGAATTTCAAATCAGAAAGTGAGATTCCACAACTCGACTGCAAAAGACTACGATATGAATATAAATCTGAAGAAATCCTAAGGCAGCAGCCGAAGGTGTTCCAAGATATCTTCCTGAAAAACCATAGTCAGATATATCAGAGTACGAAAGAATAAAAGTGCCGTACAGATGCCCTACATTTTTAAGGAGAATAACCGGTCATTAATTCAAAAAACTTGAGTCTCAAAAGCAGACAGAGCGAGTGTCCTATCTTCTATCAGAACAGGTTTTTGTTGGGAACAAGCTAGGTAAATAAACAAGCCTTAACTTACAGATCCGAACAAAGCGATCAGCGATGTTAAGTTCTGAAAAACAAAGTCAGCTTTTGCAAAATCGTATTTACCAGCGAACTCTATAGGAAGGGTAAAGAAACGGCTAGGGAGCAAGCCGCGTACCCTTAAAACAAACTGAACAGTCTATGTTGTCTAAAGGGACTTACAAAAATCGTGTATTGTACTTCATACTCGATTTCTACCACAAGCGCACAGCCGCCTATCAAACAAAAGGCCGGATAGAATTTTTTTAGGCGAAGCGAAGACTGGAGCACGAGCCGCTAGCAAAACCAAAGGTTCATAACTATAAAAACATGGTTTGTAAAACAGGGATACATACTCGACACTGCTACAGAAATTCGGCTCCAAATGAATCAGTCAAAAGGCCCCTGCAAATCCTGTTATGACCAAGTCTTTGGGACCTTCGAGTTTAATGATCTGGTTCGCTTTATGGTCAGGTTGGTATTGCATATACGAGTATGTACATTTACCATTGTTGGATTGGCTGCTTGCGTAACCGAATCGCGCTAAACGAATACAGCTATGTACTTTTTTTTTTTTTCAATGGATGTCAACATTTATTCAATAAAGATTTATTCCTCCCATAGTACCAGCTTTGTACAATAGCTAATTTACTACATTACTAGTAGATCTGATTTGAAAAGATGTTCAATAACTCGAATATTAGGTTGTAAGGCAGAAAGAAAATTCCCTGTCAAAAATGGCTAATTAGTTTTGTTAACATACACACTGGAGTTACTATGCATAGGTATCGTCTAGCAATTTTGTTGCTGTTATGCCGTTGCAACAAATCTTGTTTGGGCGGAAACTAAATTGTTCTGGACTCAAAACCATTCAGAATGGTAGAATTGGGAAACGCCACTTCGCATTACGAAAGCTTTGATGCTCGATAATGCCGGAAATTTGGTTGTCACTTATGCCAACCACGCGGGCGTTTGCATTCGGGTATTCTGTAGAGGTCGCCATAGAGTTTGGCTCATGGTTGCAAAATGTGAGGCATAATTGTTTCGCATATTATTTGCAGCGGATCACAGCTAGCCATCAAAGGCCGTGGTCGTTGGGAGTGTGAATCCACTCCTCCACGCTGGACTTCGTACGCTGATGAAACACATCGTAGAGTCATTCCAATCCCCAAGAAAAAAATGGCGCAGGTGAACAGTCCATGGACCTACATCATCGGATCGAACGACCACATTGAAGTGCAAGTCGTTTTTCATCTTCCGCGCAAAGATGCCGAGGTGTCGCTGCTCCCCATGCAGCTGTGGCACGGATACGCCGCGAACCTTCATACCGACTGTATGCTCATTTCTCGCGACAAGAAAGAGTTCCCATGCCATCGTTACATCCTGGCCGCTCGCTCGACCGTCTTCGCCGCCATGTTCGAGCATGATATGCAGGAGAAGCGCAGCGGTGTCTGCAGTGTTGACGACTTTGACGGTAACGTTCTGGAAGTACTCTTGGAGTTTATGTATACCAACCGAGCCGACCCTGACCGAATCAAGGACCTTGTTGAAGAAGTATACAATGTGGCGGATAAGTATGCGGTTGCGGCGCTGTGTGTTGTGTGCGAGAATGCCATGCTGAATAACCTGAGGTAGGGATACTATTAAACCGTTAGCCTTTCACTAACCCTAATGGAGTGGCTATTCGCCGTACCACGATGGGAGGGACGGTGGTTCTAATGTTCTTGTATGCGGTCTTATGGGAAACGCCTTAAGAGACGGGTTGCCATAAGTGGGAAAAGGTGTCACGATCAAAATGGGCGCTCCGGGCCCGCAAACACGCTTAAAGCGATTTATCAGATTTTGTAGAAACGTTAGGACGAAGTCACGAAGGTACCACCAAGACTGAAGAAGCCTTTTAGAAAGAGAGGGAAATATGAACGGTTATTGAGCTACAGCTATAATGAGTCAGACAGAACTGATGAATAAGAACTTCCGGTAGCAGTGACAACCAATGATAACCGCCTTCCACAATTCTACTGCTACACTATTTTGCTTTTAGTCTCAGTATTACAGCCTGGTGAAACAGTAATCAGGTCGAGCAATTAAGCTTCCAGTAAGGTGTGTTGGGACTCCGGCCATGGAAGGCAGTTTTTATTTGCGATAGAAACATGTACCCGATGTACGGGAAAGCGCATAATCGTCCAGTTAGTACAGCCTTTGTCTAGCTCACGTAAACAACCTGACAATTTCGTTCCCAAGCTGGGCACTTTTATGCTCCAGTTGTTCGTTTTGAGTTGCGCTTGATCTTCGATTCATATGGATTACCCTTTAAACTGATTAGCGACGACTGTAATCAGTTGAAATTACCTTGATACGTTTAAAGATGTGCAACAGGGAGCAGCAAATTTATTTCATCAGACAGTAATTAAGGGGAGTTTCTGTGTATTGCGATAAGTATCAGTAAAAACACAACATCCGCGCAACTGTAAACATTACCCTAGCATCCGTTATGATTTATAATAGCCAGAACATCAATTAACAATGTCCAGAAATCCGTTTGTGCGCGCAACGTCCGGTTGT
>JAQGAU010004079.1:0-12155 GCA_034698045.1 Paramacrobiotus richtersi
TTTATATATGTATATATTTTTTTCAAATTTTATTATATATTTGATGTATATTTTCTTTTGATTTCTGGCTGATTTAAGTGTATATATTTTTTGATTTCAGGTGTCATATTTGCGCTGCTTTTCTTTAGTTAGTTGCTTTAATTTCAAAGAATCTTTCCTTAAATTTCGGTAAATTTCGTTCGAATTTTCCACGCCTGCCTTATTAATGATCATTTATGTATTTTGATTTCGCTCCATTAAAGCATAAGAAGTTTGAATTTTATACATTTACTGCCTGTTTTATGCAGCGTTCGGTATCTTTAATTCGTAATTGAATGCAACGCTTCCGTAATCAGGAGCTTGGCGCCACTACTCTACGATATTCACGTGTTACTAGCTCTGAGAATATTGAAAGCACAATAGAATAAAACGATTGTATAAAACGGACAACAAGAATGAACTAATGCAGGAATTTTTGCTTATTGAGAAGCACACCATTTCGTCGTCTTTTCACTTACCATTGTAGCACAGCTCGTTGGCTTCACACAACTGCAGATCGTAGAAGCAGCCTGTAACAAAAGGGAAGACCTTTAGAAACCCCGCGGAAAAGTAGAACGCAGTTGGTTACAGTGAGCGCTAATGGCTGTCAACATTCGTATTACACATTAAGCATTCGTAACGATAATGTCCAGTCACAACATGAGCGAACCGACGTAATCGATTACCCCGCTCATATAATATGATTTGAGCGCCGGTCTTTTAATGGGTCACTGCGTAATATGGCCTGTGTTTTACGGGGATGACTCGGTGGAAACAATGGCAGCTGTGATAAAACGATGCATTGCCGAGTGATCATAAAAGTCGAGCACTCTTTTTTATACATATTATTTTGGGAAGTACGTAGAAAATGGGTTGTTTTGACTGTAGCGAAAGCAACGGGTTTTTAACGTTTTTTGAATTTTTAACGCTTTTTAAACGTTTTTTTGACAGTATTTTAAGAAAAGATATGTTGCTTCGGTAAATCAAAAATTTGTTTCATTTAAAATTATTAATTTTCTGTTGGTTTTCAGTTTTTGGTAGACAGAAAATTTTCCTTACTATTTTTTTCGTTATTAACAAATTAAAAATAAATAGCTTTCGCTGGACAGATTTTATCACAGGATTGTTTCACAGCGCAAGCGAACTGTGTGTAAGTATTGAATTCATTATATTGAAGCCACTATTCTACGATTTCCGTACAAGATACTGTGTGACGACAAGCCACATCTCGATCAATAATATTCGCAACATTTACTATTGTTGGTTTGTTAAAATATTAGTAAACCATATTATCATAAACTGTGCAACAGTGTCATTCTGTAAACTGTTATAAATATGTTTTATCTATCATACACGTAAATTGTTACGGGAAATTTGTCGAAGAAATTTCCATATAAATTCCCCAACAAATTATTTTCAAGTATCATGTCCTAAAAACGAAACCAATATGTGAGACAATTATCCCAATCAGTCCCGGCGAAAAATTCCCCTCCCGGCGAAGCGGGAGAACCCGAGCAAAGTGGCATGTTGTGCGTGTTAAAGGGGAGAGCAAAAGTACTATACAACTGGCGTCAGTGAATGGGAAACGGGCAGATTATACTGTCTCTACTCGGCGATTGACGTATTGGACTGCACTTGAAAGACGTCAAGGACAATTAATCGATACTTTCTTCCTTTTTCTCCCAGTCGCGGTTCCGCAACTGACGGGAGAACAGAGAAGCCCCAGTTAGACGCGTTTTATTTTATTATGCCACTGTGCTATATATACCCACTTTGGAGTGGATAATGCGGATGGGAAGGAGGATGCGGTTAGGATCAACCAATTCAACAGTGAGAATAAAAAACAGCAAGGCGGGAATACAGTATATATAGTTGTCGGTATATATAGTTTTTGTATATATAGTTGTCGGTATAATTAATTTGGCCCGTATACTAGCAATTTTTCTACGCGGTTTTGAAAACCATTTTAATTCGAGATATTATTGTAGCATAAAACTTCGTATTCGTATCTGAAAAATAACACTATATATTGTAAGAATTTAGCAAAAAGTTTTCACCGAAAACCAATGCATAACTGATATTTACTGTACCGTCTAAGTAGTCAATTAATGGAAGGAGAATCTAGTTACAGCCATTACACTACGACAGTTCTACACAATCTATAGCTGCGCTATACTATATGGTATGGTGCAACGCCTTACTACCTACGTTTCAATGTCTCAAATTATCTGTCAAATTTTTTGAGTAATTAGACTGCGACTTTTAATTAGCTAAAATACAATTTCAAAAAAGCGTAATGAAAAAATTAACAAATAGTGAAATAAACAAAATAAAATAAATTAATGAAATAATTACAGATTCCAAATTTCAGTCAATTAGTCTTAATATTCTTTCAGTAATTACTTTAGCCGTAGTTAGCATTTCTACGATTTTAGCAGAACAAAACATTCTTCCCTCAAAAACAACCCAACCCCACATCCGCCGGCTTATGTACACAGCTCCCTCACTTCCCAATCAGCCAGCCCGCATTTCTCAATAAATTTCCTCAGGCTGCTGTTTGTCGGTTTTGTTTGTCCCGCGCGCACCACAGCTCGCACTTCCGGTCGCCCATCCGTCAAATATTTATTGTACAATATGGTACAGCGGACGTCATCTGTCGGTAGAACCCAGCTCCAGCCGGTCTCTTCTGTAACACTCCAACAACATGCCAGCCCATCCCAACCGGAAGCCATCCCCAGCCAACCTATTTCCCCGATTAATGCCAAAAGAGAATTGTTTACAATCGTCACTCGCGCGTATCGTGTTGCGCCCACAAAAACATATGCCAAAATGTCGGGGAATAGCGAGGATCAAGGGGAAGGTTTGCGGTGACCATTGTGCGAAAAGGTCATTTTTCTATTGCATTTATAAACAGTTTGTTTGTATTTGTAAACATTTACAACGAAACATTTGTAAACAACCGCTATTTTCCGTATTTTCCATTTTACTTAATTGATGGAAACACCTATTCAATAATAACTCTTTTTTGTTTTTCCCATTTGGAATTCATTTGGAAATATTGTTAATTACAAAGGCAGTATGTGTATGTGTGTGAATACAAATATTAAAAAAGAAAAAAATGAAAATGAATGCTATATTTTAGACCTAGATTTATGTATATGTTTTATTTATATATCTTTTTTATATATATATTTAAATTTATATAAATATTCATTTTAACTCGGGTTTTAAAAAATACTTCATAAAATCTAACTTTTTAGTCGGCTGTGTGACTGATATACAAAAGCCTCGATATCAAAGAAATATAATCGAATGCGCTTTATTGATTATATTGTTATTATTGTGTCTGTTATCTTGTTACGTTAGTTACCATAAAATATTTAATTACACCATTTAACTACTCTAACAAATGATCAATATTTTTCCGACAAATTTTTCTCTCGTTCGCGTTCGCATATTTGTCCTGTTGACAAAGATGGATGCCGTGTTGATTTCCAAGATAACTGAGCAATATAAAAAGAGTTTACGAGTATGTTGGAGGTTAATAAACAGCCGGAAATGAGAGTGAACGCGCAGATCGTTCTGTCACAGGTGACAAGCGAAATGTTACAGTTGGCAGGCTGCTGCTGGCAACAGTCACATTTTTGTGCCGGTCAACGGGCAGTAGTCTGATTTTTGGGTGATTATGTAGGCCGCTGAAATATTATGGTTTGTTATGACAATTTTACCGGCCAAAAACAACAGCTACCGACCGATCATTCTTAGACAGCCGGTGGGCGGGCATTGACGCAATGCTTTTGACCAGTTAATTACAAGCAACATATGGGACACCATATGGAGTGGAAAAGCCGTTGTGCAGACAACTTTTTTCCCTAGACAGATTTTTATAAATTTTACAAAGCTGACACTGTAATAATATTAAATAAAAATAAGTCGCGTTATTATTAACAATAATTATATATTAGTTTCGAATTAAAATACTAAAAATTATATCGATTTATAAGCAAGTAAATGAGTAAATAATCATTAAAAAAATAGCAGTAAAATAAAATCCTACCAATAATTTGCATTTCACGTATGTAAAGCGACTAACAAGTGACACAAATTCATAGCGTTCATATTATTTGTTCCTATAATGATCACATAAATCAAAGGATTTTTACAAAGTGAAAACACCATACGCACACTACAGGATGTTGTAGTATGTGTAAGCACTTAAAATAGTATGCGTTAAATTTCGATAAAAAATTAATCTATAATACTAACGAAAACTTTTAACATTTCAGTCCTACGGTGCATTTGATTGACCGTCTAACGCACATTTGCGAAGCTTTGCGACACGGAGTTTCGGCCACTGTACTACGATAATCTGTGCACAGAACCCCACCATTACACCACTCATTTGTAGTGGTACACGATGGGAAACTTTCGATAACACTGGGAACCGAGAGATCGACAATCTGTTCCCTTTCGACTGGGAACCGCGACAAGGATCTCGCATATATATATCGGCACGTCAAACCGGATGCGTGCCGAGCAGCGGGAACTGCGTACTTGATGGCTGCGCGATAACGAGCTCATGCACCATATGGTGACATACTGGCACACGGGCATTAATGCAAACGACCATTCCGCTGTATAATTTACTGCATTAACCATTCAGGTCAATTTGATTATGGTGTAAAAAAGCTTGGAATATTTTTTGAATTTTTAGCAGTAGAAATAAAAAAAATTGGGAATTTTGAATCGATTATGGGATCAATCGTCGATTGCCGGTTAATTATGAATAAGGTACACAGCAGAAACGAACTACCATTTCCCGTTCTTTGCGGGATTCATTTTTATAATTTAGTTATTGATTTAGGAACTCGACAAACAAACCATTGGATCGCAAAGTTTGATTAACCAATTAGTCGTATTTCGAGAAATATACAACATTATTGCTCTTTTTACGACGGAGTTATTTTCATAAAGTACTATATAAAATCAGTTAAATTAGTGCTGAAATTTTCCACAACTTACCAACTCTCCCCGGAGTGGCGGTGACCTTTCTTCCGAACTCTCCCACCAATCCAATAACAAAAATAATCCACATTCGTTCTTTCGGCGCCATGTTTCGGCGTCCAGATGTTGATGACGAAAATCTTCAAGAAAATCCTAGTACATGGGCTGCATCAATCACACATATTGCTGACGGCTCAACAGGCTCAGCCAGCCAGCTGGCAAATATATCCAGAGAATAACGTACGGAGGAGATCTCTTTACAGCATGATTTTCTATAGCCGCAGCTATAGACGAACTGATCTTGCCAACACTCTGACACGAACAGATGGCGACGCGAGCTCCCGGCAGTCGGGATATGGGAGAGATGGGTGCAGCCTGTTGAGGAAAAGAAAACAGTGGGCGTGTACCGAGAGAACAGTGTGTTCCGGTTGGTGGAACGGTTGTGTGCCGGTCTAGTGGTATGTTGATGTTGGAGAGTGGGGTTTTTTAATGGTTACAGAGAAAAATGTTATGAGTTTAATGCGGGTCCGCTGGAGCGGATGATCTTAGGGATTATTTTTGGGTGTTTTGTATGGACTGTGTCTGATCCCGTGGTAGTTGGGATTCTGTTTAGGAGATCAGTTGTTGACTGGATCTACTATGATTTTTGGCAGGAGTTTAATAATTTCGATTTTACAAATATTCTGTAATTGAAAATTAATAAGATATGTAATACCATATGTTTTGTATATTTATATGTTTTATATTAACGCTGTATGTTTTATAAATGTTCTAATAACACTTACACAATTTTTTAAAATTTATGTTTTTAGTTAATTTATTTTATCAATTATCGGCTTTTAATTTTATTTATTTATTTAACCATGTTTTGTAGGCCGGTTTATCATTTATCTGTATATTGAGATTAGTATTTCTTTTTTCGGAAATCTTTTTTTTATATTAATTTTGATATATTTTAAATGCTTTTGCAGGTTTTTGAGCGTTATAGGTTTTTTCATAAAGGCAGAATTTTTGTACGTCATATAGCGGTTAAATTTCTCTTTTTACCGCTGAATTCGGGGATAATGGAGGCTCCATTAGCCTATCAATAGCATATTAATTTCCCTTCTGATTAATAATGTAGATTACTCTCTGCACGCTAAATATCGATGTACCCTGTGTGCGTGATGGCTTGCGTGGGAGCTTGGGTGCGTCTTCTAATTTTGATAATGCCACAGGCAACACTCCCTGTTGCGGAAATCTTAGAAGATCCACTACTCCAAAAAATTTAATTATCAGTTTGATTAAAGCAGCCTGAATCTCTGATAAACTAATTAAAAGCAACATTGAACCTTCCCATAACTTTTCTTGGATTATTAGCAGTGCCTGATTAAAACGTACTCGTTCAGTGTGATTATTCGATATTATAGCTGTCTTCGCAAAATTAACATTAAATTCTATATATGATTTTTTTCTGTAATTATTTACATTTGGCTAGCAAAAAAATGTCGTGAATAACAGAATTATGGAATTTTGAGCAGGCACGCATTATAATAAAATATAAATAAACTGGAGGGAATTATTAAATAGCTTTATAAACATTAGAAGAAACCGTTAAAAAAATATAATTAAAAAAAGAAGAAAATTAATTGCGAAATTAGATAGCTGAGATAAGCGACAATATTCCAGAAAAAATGCAAATATTTGTTTTGACAAATGCGGAGATTACGCCGCCAGCTGTACGTTCGCTTGACGTCAGCGGATAATTGCATCCTGGCAGAAGGGGATGATGGTGACCCGCATATTAATATATCTACGGGGAATATGGTATTACGCAAGTTGCCGATCCACAAACTAACAAGACGGGATTAATCCACGGTCAACTTGGCAGTGATCTCTAACTAATCAGGCGACAGTTGCATATGTATCCTAATACCCACGTTTATTACCGGCATTAAGGAACGTCTTATGTATGCAATTATATCTACCGGATGTTCTGACGTCAAGAAATGGCGGCCTTAATTATTACAATGGGATTTGGGTTTCTTTTACGGGAAACGTACGTAACTGGGGATAGAGATAAATACCATGCAGTGAAGCAGTATCGTCATGAAATAAAAACTATGCGGATCAGATTACAGCAGTATAATATAAATATATGCGAAATTATGCAATAACTATGCAATAATTGAAAGACTAAAATACTAGACGAGCGAAAGGTAATATATGTATTATTAATACAGAAAAAAATTAGACAATAATTAAAAGATAAAAATACTAGAAGAATAAAAGGTGATATAGGTATTATTATATAGAAAAATTGTGAAACAATTTAATTTTGAAACTGCATTAGGCAAACTTATAAAAAAAGCCAATAAAATTAACGAGATCCAAAGGCTAGTTCGGAAATTATTCCGCTAATGAAAAAAAGAACAGAAAAAGCCAGACAAAATGGAAAATCAATGAACAAAATTGCAACGACCAAAAACAAAATAAATAACAGAAATTGGTTGATTAAATCAAATAGTACATGTTATATTAATTAATAAAAAAAATTATTAATAATTAAAAAATTAACACTACATGGTACAAATCAAATCAAACTAGTTTACAGTATTTTTTCTATAATGTGGTAAACTTACTTGCCGAGTGTAGCGAGCGGAGTATACAGAGAAAACAATATTACAACGGTCGGAATAGGCCAAAATCAATGCCGAATAAATGCGCAAGCACACATCAACTAATCCAAAGAATTTGTTTGTTTTTTCCTCCGATTAAGCCGTGAAAACCTGCCCAATCATGCAACAGCCCCGAAATTACCCAAACACCGCTATTACATCCGTAATTACACCAGCATCGGACGAACGTTGATAATATTTTTGGCCACAATACCGGGGTGCGTTATACGACTCACCCATTGCGTAAAGCAACAAAAATTAATAATTCTACTTGTTACGAAAACGAGGCCAACGTACCTGTGATGCGGGGCAGAGAATTATTTATCTGGATCGCTGTTGAAATTCCGCTGAGGATTGTTTCTCTCGCATTTGCCGTATGAATGTTAGTGCGCTAGTGCGTGAAAGAATGGGCTGTATAAGAAAAATGTGTGTTGCGCTTGATGTGGTTATTTACATGTTTCGACGGAGAGAACGCGAGTTTATGTGCTGAGGCTTCCGATTTTCTTGCCGGTAGTGTGCATGTCAGCCTGTCCGACCGGAAACGGCGGTTGGTAATGTTGAGCTGCTGACCAGACACAATAATCGATATTATTTTACAACCGACAGAGAATGGAGTTTTTTGTTCTCTTTTGTAATAATGAATTTATACACATTGTACTTGTACATTTTTGTCCTTGCTCTTAAATGGGAATATTGTACGAAGCAATATACAAGCGGTCTTCGTCCTATATACCACAATTTCTCTTCTGAATGGCATGGAGCCTCAACACTACGATCGCGATATTCACCGCTTTCATCTCTCACTTGTCAGCCAGCGGCATTCACTAATTCGCTCAAGTAGCGTGCGCGCAGCAATGAAGGATGTCTTATATACCTACTTAAACCGTTTACGCTGTAACAGTTTGAGCTTTATTATTCTTTATTGTTTAAAGTTGTATTATTACGATATTTATTTGCATTATTTTGTACATAACCCGTGGGATGAATTAATTTTTACTACCTACAGTTTTAACGCTTCCGAAGCTGTCTGGAACAGTTGTTTTCGCTAACATCAACGGCAAATCCCGTTAAAAACATCCATAAGTTAATAAAAAAATATACGACAGGCTAGTTATACGGATCTCGAACAATGGCCTAAAGTACACTACGTACTCTAAATCGATGAAGATGGTATGTGGCACTTGTAGTTGACCGGCCAACCAAATCATCAGTTGTCGTGCTTTTTTGTTCCAGCCTGCAGTGAAAGAATTTAAGCGGCTTAATTACTATAAGGTCACGAATAAAATAATCTCCAGAGAAAAGTTAGGCTGAAGAAATTTACGTCATGTTAGTGCATCACTCGACAATCGCTACACATAGTGGACAAAGACAGCTGTGGGATTTCACTAGATTATAGTCCAGCAATAAGGCCCACGAAATTGTATACGAAGAAATCTGGTAACCAGTACGAAAGGTTGCTTTCGGGCATCACTTAAGAATAGGTCGAAATGCGAAATTATCTAAACATTAATAGACTTACGGAAAATATAATGACATTGGTACAACTAAATTAAATCTTTCTAAACACTGCCAGAAGTGTTACAGCATCAACTTACGGCGGATCCGTGACGATAAAGTCCTTGGTTGGATCCAGGACATCATACTTCCTGGCCGTCTCCTTACCCGCCTTACTGGCCTCGTCACCGCCTCCGGCTCCACACTTTCCACGATCGGCCGTCGGTTCGAACTGCTGGTTGATGTTACGTTGGATTATTACAGGGAAATCACAATACAGTTTCCATTTGATCTTTAATTGTTCCAGATAAAGTCTTTCCAAGACGCGGTCTGATAAAGCTGGACATTTTCAATAGTACTGATTATTGGGCTGTGAATGCACGATAAATCAATCCGCTGTTCTCCACTACTAAACTAATTAGTGACTGCTTAATGTTAGTTAAAAACTAACTAGGAAAGTGCACTCGCTGATTGCGGGCACTGAATGACCGAAGCGAAGAAACCATCTTCAGTGACCTTTGCTTTCCAGCTTGGTTACGGTAGACTAGCAACACATAGATGGCGTTAACAACTTATCAACAAACTTATTAATATAATCATCATATTAATAATTAATACATTAATTTAGGGCTACCTACCTACAGACCGACACGAGAATCATTTTGGGTTGAGGACCTTCGCTTCGCTTCGGTCGAAAACGGCTTATTTCTAACCAGACTGTATCAGTGTAATGGTCTGTTAATAGATGACTGGTTAATCTTAGAGAACTGGACATTTGTTTTTAAATGGTAGTGTAGCGGCTCATAACTAGCGAAATGCAGCACAAAGGAACTCGCGTATTATAAAATCGTATCGCTTTCCTGTAATACTGCTCTAGCTTCTGCGGCATATGGCTGGCTGCTGTTTGTTTCGCTTTAATTTTTAGGGACCGTTTATAAGCTTCACGCAAACAACTAAAAACCAATACGGAAACCTTTCAGCAGGAGAAGATTGTTTCTGTGGCGCGCTTTTCTGCCGTCCGTAAATTCACTATGTACGAACAAACACATGCTTCTCAGTTTGATTTGCCAAATTAATTTATATATAGCCGAAGTACGGTTCATTTTTGTCAGTGCACGTGTTCAGCCTGTAAAAGGGCAAGATTCCGAATATTTTAATAAAATATTCCGCACTGTTTCTTTTGGAATTTGTCTCACCAGTTTCGACGGCTATAGCTCCCATTTGATTTCGCAAAAAAATATGCAGTATCATTCACTCGGGTCAGTTTTTTCCACGAAATACTTCCAAACAAAATTCTGTGTGACGCTTTAAAATTATTGCCTGTCAACGCCATGCAATACATTATTCCGAAAATGTGTATCCAGTGCCAAAGTTTTGGCTTTGTTGAGTTTCGTAGTGTAGTGTGGTGACGCTTCCGCATCATGATCTTTTGAAGGAAAAAAGTCATAAAGTACAGTTTGGATAAACACACTTTTCAGTCAAATTTTACGACCGAGATTATTTCATCGATGTGCATCACGTAGTAAGGATTTACAAAGCAATAGCAACGGAAGCAGTAGCATAGTGGCTCAAAGACATTTAATAAACCAGAAGCCATAATCACGACCGTATTATTATGCCAGCTGTTATAAGACCAAATGAACGTCCATACTTTTGAGCAGTTTTTATAAATGTGCATAATTTAAGCGGAACTGTATTGTCACCAGTTTGATACTGTTGTAACGCTTGTTGTTGAGAACCATAAAAGTCATCTTGGAACTTTGACTTACAAATCCATACACAGAATGGAGGAAACTCATTCGAAATCACTTCTGCTTATATTGCTCATTAGTTTTAAGGTTTAACGACTTTTTTATGGATGTGATTAGAGCTCTGTTAATGAGATTCCTGCATAATTCCTGCATCGTGAACACTGATCATGCACCATGTTGAGCACGGTATACATTTTGGAACGTATCCGCATCTTGGTTGTAGTGGGGCTTGCATGTCGGACGGTGTCGTGACTCGTAGTGTAGTGGCGTGGATCAGGAGTACAAGTTTGCGGCGCGCTTGTATGTGCTTAAGATATCGCTTGCCATTGTAAGTAAATTTTTAATGTAGCAAAGGTTTCTTTTTCAGCGGTTCGATCTGAACAATCATTTTTGTTCATGGTTCAAATGTTGTTTGTAATTGTTTTGCTTCCTGCAGTGTCGGTGTATTTGCGAAAGCATTTGTTGTTTGTGCATTATAAATCAAGTCGTGACCGCCTGGCAGACTGTCTGGTATCAGTCAAAACGGCTTTTCCGGAGCCAGTTTATCGCGCACCGTAGTGTAGCGGCTTGTAATGTAATCAATAAAATGTGTTAATCATTCAGTATTTCGTCCTTTTCTGTACCTTTTCTGAGATTCTAAATAAATCGCATAATGGTGTACGGCAGTGAAAAGTGACCAGGCGGATTACTGTTTTACACTATTATCGAGAAACTTAAATCTCATAAAACTAATTATTAAACATATTATTTGACTGTGATGGATCGGAGACTAGTAGTCTGCCCTTTGTGATAACTATAGGTATCTGTACTTGTATGGTATCGAAGTGTAGCGGCTCGTAATGCTGACTGATTTCGTCCTAAACACGCGCTAATTGCAAGCAGCTTGGATGCTGCAAAATCGTTGCGATTTACTGTATTGCTCTTGTTTTTCTCGTTCTTCAAATATTTTACTACTTTTTGTTGTAGAACGTATGAAAACAATAACAACTGCGAGTCCATAGCGCCGTCGTAGAGTACGGAGTAATCCTGACCGAGTTTATGGAAGTACGGAACTGAATCCTGGTATGGTTTTTGTCGTTACTGTATGTAAGAGCGTCGTAGTGCAGTGACTCGGAAATCGCCTTCTCATTCATCATGCTACTACTAGTGCTAGTACGAGGACCTGTGCCATAGCTTGCTCAGTGTAAGTTACGCGCCCTTATTGCGCCAACCCTGTGTGCAGTGAGCCAGA
>JAQGAU010004080.1:0-12154 GCA_034698045.1 Paramacrobiotus richtersi
CGTTTCATTGAGAAAGACAAAAGCGCTACTCTGCGATGCCAGTCAGGCTCATACATGTATATCAATGTCCGTGAGACTTATACTTCGAAATTTCAATTCAGGTAACGCTAATGGGAAGTCCGCACAGAAATCTTGTACGCAGTAGTTTAAGTGGGCGAAGTATGCAGACATTAAAAACCGCAAATTACGGCAGACCATGTACACTGTGATTCAGTGAATTTAAGTTAAACTGTACGGTAAAATTAAAATATTAAAAAAAGTTAAAGTGGCAACGGCAAACCTTCCGAATTACGGCAAAGGCAAAGTGCATAAACGTCAAAGTGTCACGGCAAAGGCAAAGCTGACGGCAAAGGCAAACTGCACGGCAAAGTGGTAAACGGCAAAGAAAACGGCAAAGGCAAAGCGAACGGCAAAGGTAAAGTTGGCCGAG
This sequence comes from Paramacrobiotus richtersi, assembly GCA_034698045.1. NCBI lineage: Eukaryota > Metazoa > Tardigrada > Eutardigrada > Parachela > Macrobiotidae > Paramacrobiotus > Paramacrobiotus richtersi. The sequence goes on from JAQGAU010004080.1 coordinate 431, forward strand.
CCAACAAGTTCATACAGCTTTCCTTAGCGTTCACCGCGATGGGCAGTTCTTCGTCAAATGGCAAAGTCTGTACAAAGGTTGTCAAGGTCAGGTGAGAATCAAGTCTGTGCTAGAGGTTGATGTCAATCAAACGTGGCACTAGTTCTCATACAAGTTGTCCTGGAAGCCACAAAAACATCCTGACGGTGCCCAAGTTCAGCTATACAATAATGTCTGCAAAGATAAGCTGGCAGAAACAGAGCGCAGCTCAACTATAGATTTGCAACTGTACTCGATGGTTAACGTAACAATCAACAGTATTCACTAGTTTTTCTAATAATGTCAAGCCGGTTTCTCGTGATATGTCTGTCAGCTTTGTATAATTACGCGTTGTCGTCGTCTGCAGATTTGCCATGCGTCTACAGTGAATACAACAATGAGGCATTGCAATGTGCTAAAACTTATTTGAAAATCCCCACAAATTTTGATGCCGAACAAATTCCCCATAATGTGAGCGAACTACAACTGTTGATTCCGGAAGAAGATTCAAGCAGGTGTGGGTTTATTTCTTTCTGCAACGTTCTGAAGACAACCGCTCAGCCTTTCCCTGCCCGGCCGCAGTTGCGGACAATCAAATTCTCTGGTTTCGAAGGAGAGGGAGGCGTGCGATTCTCCGTGAATGCATTACTCGAAAATGCGAAACAATATCTAACAACGTTGTTCATTTACGGGTGCCGGATCGGTCGCCTGGATGCGGAGTATTTCAAAGGATTCCGTGTCCTGGTGCACTTGTATCTGGCGGAAAACGGTATTGCTGAAATTGCCCCAGACACCTTCCATTCCCTATCTCCGAACCGTCCGGTACTGAAATGGCTCACCCTGAGCAACAATCGCATCCAATCACTTGACTGGGCAGTCTTCAAACCGGTGGCCGACTCACTTGTAAGCCTTCGATTGAACGTTACCTGTTTGAAAAGAAATTGAATTACATAATTTGAAGAGAAGTTCTTGCCAAGAATGTAATTTCATATGACGTGTACTCCCGGTACGCAAATTTAGTCACCACTAGATAGTGCGGTACGGTGTACTGTTACTGTAAACTTTGATATTAATCTTATCCGTTCGTGTTACAGAAAAGTATCGGGTTATCCGCGCAGACGCCAGGAATGCACACCATACACCGGAGCTCACCGAGATTTTCCCTCAGGAACCTATCCGGTTTGGAGCTGAATCATAACAATTTAAGCTCTATTCCCAAGGAGGTCTTCGAAACACTGGATAGTTTTCCTCACCGGTATAACAATTTCTACTTCCACGATAATGCATTTTGCCCGACGGACTCTGGCTGTTCGTGTTGCGGATTTAAAGAGCTACAGAACTGGATGGGCTATGTCAATCAGACTGCAATGGATAATCAAGTATTTAGTTTCGTTCTGGAATGCGGAAAAAGTGACGGTCTTAGCGATTGGCGGCAGTATCAGCCACGAATTACGAAGACACAAGGAAAGTGGGGGGTTCAGGAAACGAGAGCTTCTCCAGAGTACGACATAAATGATATAGCTTCGCATCCTAATAAAGCCACTTGTTAGTTTCTGATGATGATTGACGACCTGGGTAAGTTTTTCATTTCAGCTGTTGTAGTTTTGTAGGGTTAGTTCTGTCCTATTGTTAAATAAATAAAATTGACGAAATGCCTATCTTGTCCTCCTGTCAGTACTAGCACCATAGTTAATAAAACGGTAGCTATAAACTAGCTATAAACGCTAGTACATGTCCACCTGAAGGTACTCTGCAGGTTGAGACTGGCCAAATACGATCTGCGAAAATCCAGCATACAATTACAAAGACTGCAGGATAGCTATCGGAATAAAGTGTTTGAACTGCTTTTTTTGGTAATGCGGTACATCCGGCCTTATGCCGAATAAGATAAATTAAGTGTTTGCTGCTTGCATTAAAATGCAGACCGCAGCTTGCCTGTACATGACAATCTTCGAGTTTTTTGACAGAGTAATAACATTTCACACCATACCGTACGTTAAGTAGTACAAATTCCAATGGCGCGCCGCGCAATAGTTCTTAGCATAGTTATTTAAATTTTAATTTTACGGAGTATAACCTGATTTTTAGCGCAAGAAATACCGGTAGTGCGCCGTGCATATAGATGCTTATTCGGTGAGTTGTTGTTGAACAATGTACAGCACTGTACTCGTACATTCGCGACATGCATGTGTTTACCGCATCGATTCGACTAATCATAGGCATATGGTATAATATGCCGTGTAATATCGATGTTTATTTGTCCATTCATCCACCGCAAGCCAGTGAACGCCAAAGCCGAAGTCTGGACAACGTATGTCAAGGTGAGGACAAAGTCTGTTCTAGAGGTTGATGCCACACGTGGGTCATATTTTTCATTGCTGGAAGCCGCACAACATTTTCACGGTGCGTGAACACATCAAGATATATGATACTTCCTTCCAGGATAGAAGCGCAGCGGAGCTAAACCATTTTTTTTGACTTACAGCTCTTTTTCTTCGCTAAACCATCAAATTATTATTGATGATGAACAGTGGAAATGACAATGACCTTGTCCATCCATTCCGGTAGTCAGCTCCATCCGAGATATTTCCTCTAGGGTAGTTCGTCTGATTTCGAAGACTGTTACGTTGTATCCCATGCGCCGATTCCCCTGACGGACTTCGTAATTTGGATCGACTAGCATAGCTACACAAGACTCAACATTACAACCTAATCTACATGAGATCTTTTTAACAACAGTGCTTCAAATTCGCAGCCAATTAAGACCTTTGAATATGCGTCCATCGTTACAAAGGCGAACGTTTCCGTTAACTGTGGCAGAAAGTGCCGTACAATATAAATGTTCGTTTTTCATTCTGTTCACTGAAATGGGTGCCTTTGTAAGTCTGTACAACGTTTGTAAAGGTGCGGTTAAAGTTCGGTGGGGACAAGGTTGTTGCCGAAAGTGATACAAGTTCTCTTGTGCTAGAAGCCGCAGACACGGTACACGGTGCCTGGACGCATCTGTATGATAATAGTATCCGCCAAGAAAACTTGCAGAAGCACAGTAGACTTAAACCAGCAGATTGCAGTTGCAAGGAGTTGACAGTGTTTGCCAAACACTGTTTGGTACTTTTTCTTAAAAATGCCTACCGGGTTTCTTATTCTACTTGCGTTGACTATTGGTAATTGCGCATTGTCGACGTCTACAAGTTCGCCATGCGAGTATAGTCGGTACGACGATAACTTGTTCCGTTGTGATAAGACTTATTTGGAAATACCCACAAACTTTGATGCGAACGAGATTCCCCATACTGTGAGAAAGTTAGAACTGTCGATTCCGGGAGAACATCCAGCGAGGTGTGGGTTTTCTTCTTTCTGCAACGTTCTAAAAGTAGACGCCCAGCCTTTTCCTGCGCGGCCACTGTTGTGGGAAATCAGTTTCTATGGATTCGAAGGCGAGGGGGGCGTGCGGTTCTCCGTGAATGCCTTACTCGTGAATGCGAAACAATATCTTACTTCGTTGGGCATTTACTGGTCGCGGATCGGTAGCCTGGATGGGGAATATTTCAAAGGATTCATTGTTCTGAAATCGTTGTCTCTGATGCATAATGATCTGGCTGAGATTGCTCTGGACACTTTCCAGTCACTGTCTACAGGTCCTAATGTGCTGCGATGGCTCTTATTGCGCGGCAATCGCCTCCAGTCGTTTGATTGGGCAATCTTGCAACCGGTGGCCGAATCACTTGTAAGCCGTCCGCTAAAAGCAGTAAAAAAATTATATGAAATTTCGTTTATCCATACTTCGAAAATTCTTTCTTATGCGTGTCACTTGGACTGCTAGCGTTGTATTAGATCAAACGATAATGATAGATTAATTACTCGTACTCATAACTTGTTTGTGCCATAAAATATCACCGTAGCCCCATAAGTGTAAACTGTGATATTTCATCTTTGTTATTGCAGCAAATCATCTGGTTATCCGACCAAATACCTGGACTCCACACAATATACCGTAGCTCACCGAAATTTTCGCTCAAGAGCGTGCACGAGGTGGAACTACACAACAACAATTTAAGCTTTATTCCACAGACCGTTTTCGAGACACTGGATTGGTTTCCTCACAATAGCAACAGCTTTTACTTCCACAATAATACATTTTGCCCGACGGACACTGGCTGTTCCTGTTGCGAATTCCAAGAGCTGCAGAACTGGATGGGTTATGTCAATCGAACCGCTACGAATGGTCAAGAATTCTATTTCCTTGTGGAATGCGGACAAAGTAATGGGCCTAGCGGTGGTCGGCGATACGGGCCCAGAATTATGAAGAATCAGGGGAAATGGTGGGTTCAGGAAACGAAGGCATCAGCAGAATACGACATAAAGGATCTTGCTTCTCATCCCAATAAAGCTGTTTGTTGAAAAATGCAAAAACTACCAACTTTATCTTTTACTCCAATGAGTACTGAACATGCAGTTTTTTGAAGGTACTTATGCCTAAAATAAGTAAAGTACGATATGTATACAGCTGTCTGCTCGAATCGATAGAATCGCTCTGATCCTAGTTGCACTCTTTTTCGCTCTAGATCTTTGAGACAAATTGCAAAGATTACTTGAGGATCTTCGAATTCTGTGTGCAGTTAATAAAAAAAGTAAAAACCTTAACAACAGTCAACGCACCGTGCAGTAAGGGGCACAAAAGTCAACGACGAACTATTTACCATAGCATAGTTTGTTTAACTATGTATTTGATTTACAGAATATCGACAACGGTAGTTTATAACGCTAGAGAAGCCATCTGTCGCCGTATATCGTGTTTTGTTCACTTGTTGGCTGAAAATTATGGGCCGTTGTCAAACAGTTTGTACACGGTACACGTACTAGCATCTATTTCTTTTCGGAGTTAAAATTCCGTCTAATTAACTGCGCACTAGATGCATTAGTTCCAATAATCATACGACGAGTATCTGTACTAGAAAATCCCACTTTTACAATCCCACTTACAACACAAGCCAAGGCACCAGATTCATTATTGACAGACACCGCACCAATGAAAAATCACAAATTAAACTATTCATTAGATGTTCAAAAACAAAACGCACGAAAAATAAAACTGATCTCGCAGCGGCGGCAGGACCCCGTGACAATTCCCACGTGCACAGCACACCCGATATAGTACCCATCCAGTGTCCGTTCATGTCCGCTTACCAGAAGTGGTTGTGTAAAAGGAGAGAAGCTCCGCTGCCAAGGACATTAGACTCCTGCTAATCCAATTGGAGGCTCCAATTTGGAGCGGTTGAGTGTTTGTAGAACTTTTGATTTCGGGCTCCGTCGAAATCAGTCACAAACACATAATTACTTCGTAGGGTAAATTATGGTAAACAGTTGTTGTTGTCGGGTATAATAGTACACTCCGTATTGTACGTATACTGTACAGCGTCAGATTGTCAGTTTCTTATTTATCATTGAACGGAACGGAAAATCATTGTGGATAAAATACCATAGACGTAGACATAGACGCCCATGTGTTCTCGGCATCCAAAATAGACCTACGAAAACGTTAAGTACTTTTTGTTTGTGCACCACTAAGAAAAGGCCATAGGTTGAAAGGCCGGACCGTTATTACAACTTACACCCTCACAATCTGCGATTTGTTGTGAGCAAACGGGCAATTTTCGTGACCGGTGCTGGCTACTCATTTCGCCTAAGAATAATTGCCATGCGTAACCTTTTCCCGAAGTACTCTACTGAAGATTTCATTATTCCTGCTAGAAAAAGTTTGTTTCTGGTAGAAGATTGCGTTCTTCTGACTTCCTGATAAACTTGGTAGACTTCAGTGTAATCAATTACCATTACAAGCCAATCCACACTTGATCAATTTATCAACAGTTGTTCAAATTCTCGGCCTTGGGCTTTAAATAGACGACCATGGCTACACATTTAAAGTTGATCGTATCAACTGTGTAACTGTGGTGAATGCTGCACGGTAAACTGGTACATTTTTCCTCACATTCACCGCAATGAGCGATTCTTTTTCAAGGTCAAAGTCTGTACAAAGTTCGTCGAGGGTAGGTGAGAACCAAGTTAGTACTCGTACTAGGGGTTGGCGCCAAAAGTTGCACGAGTTCTCGTACAAGTTGTCCTGGCCGCGAACACATCCTGACGGGTTCATCTACTGTATTATGTATATAATAACTTCTGCCCAGATAAGACTGCAAAAACAGTGCAATTAAACGAGCAGGTTGCTGCTGTATGGTCAACATAACAAATTAACAATCAACAATATTGAACAGTTTTTCTCACAATGGTTGGCGGGTTTCTCATGATATGTCCACTTCTATTAGCTTTGTATGGTTACGTGTTGTCGTCGTCTGTAGATTTGCCGTGCGACTTCAGTAAATACAACAATCCTTTACTGGGATGTACTAGAACCTTCTTGGAAATTCCCACAAATTTTCATGCGGAACAGATTCCCCATAATGTGAGCGAACTAAAAATTCCCGAAGGTGCAAGTCCAAACGGGTGTGGATCCACTTATTTCTGCAACGTTGTGAAGGCAACCGCCCAGCCTTTTCCTGTGCGACCGAAATTACGGACAATCACATTCTATGGTTTTGAAGGAGAGGGAGGCGTGCGATTCCCCGTGAATGCGTTACTCGAGAATGCGAAACAATATCTTACTAAGCTGGGCATTTTCTGGTCCCGGGTCGGTAGCCTTGATGCGGAGTATTTCAAAGGATTCAGTGTACTGGAGCACTTGCACCTGGCTCACAACGGTATTGCTGAAATTGCCCCGGACACTTTCCAGTCACTGTCCCCGAATCGTCCAGTACTGAATTGGCTCTCCTTGAGCGACAATCACATCCAGTCACTTGACTGGGCAATCTTGCGACCGGTAGCCGACTCACTTGTAAGCCTTCTGCGGAAAGTTATTGCAAATGTATAAAAAATTTCGACTATTGTAATCTCTTAGAATTTCAGTCAGTCTAGCGGAGTGACACACTGAATGCAATGATAGATGAAATGAAATTGAATTACTTAATGTTGATGTTCTTTTCAAGTATGTAGTTTTATACTACGTATGGCACGTAGATTCAGTCAAGCTTTTATTTAGAACATTACTGCTGTGCGTGAGGTATGGTTACGGTGCCGTGTTTGCTGCTGCTGTACTGTCGGTAAAGAAATTGCAAATTCTGGCGGATTACGACCGTTACGTTAGGTAAAGCCGCCGGTTTAACCGATGTCCTTTCCTCAGCAGTTTCAAACCCATTGTTGTGCTGATGGTTTGTGCAGGTTGCTCCTGTTTGATTAAATTACGGTGCATAGTTAGCATTCTACAGTGCATCGATGTCACGTTTAACCTCCTTCCAGCTCCAGTCACCATCATTTTCTCGTGCCAAAAACGTGCAGAGTGTAGATGCAAACTTTGACATTTCCTAATCAATTGTTTTACAGAAAACCATCTGGTTATCCAGACAGAAGCCTGGAATGCACACCATATACCGCAGCTCAGCGAAATTTTCGCTGACGAACGTGTCCAATGTGGAACTGAACAATAACAAATTAGGCTCTATTCCAAAGGAAGTCTTCGAGACACTGGATAGTTTTTCTCACAGCTATAACACATTTCACTTCAGGAGTAATGCATTTTGCCCGACGAACCTTCGCTGTTCTTGTTGCGGATTTAAAGAGCTGCAGAACTGGATGGGCTATGTCAATCAGACTGCCAGGGATGGTCAAACATTTGGATTCCTGCTGGAATGCGGAGTAGCTGTTGGTAATGCTCTTCACGGTTGGTGGGATTACGAGAGCCAAAGATCATGCAGACACAAGGAAAATGGCGGGTTGTGGAGACGAATGCATTTCCAGAATACGACATCGGAGATCTAGCATCACATCCCAATAAAGCCTTCTGTTAGCTCGGATGGTCGAGATCTCGTACTCGTATCTGTGCAATGTATATACATTCACAAGTGAGGGCACTTTAAAGCTTGAAGGCCTGCCCAGAACGTCTGCGAATTTATTGCGAAAATTCACCATGACATGCAGAATAACTGTCGGAATAAAAGTTATGCTACGTACGACAACATCCAGAGCCGTACTGGCCTTAACATTAGGTACAACCTTCGAGTTGTTTTGCAAGTAAACATACGTCTTTATAGTTTACACAACCGCCCCATACATTAAGTAGTGCAAGTTCTGCCATTCTTAGCATAGTCGACCGAAGCGTAGCGGAGGTCCTCTATATTCAATCCAAATGGTTTTGTTGTCCGTCCCTTCGATCACGGTACCGGAAAACCGGAAGTAGTAAAGGGTGCGTCCTCTATACTCAACAAAACGGGATTCTTTGTCCGTCCCGTCGGTCACGGTACCGAAAGACCGGAAGTAGTAGAGGGCGCGTCTTCTATACTCAACAAAACGGGATACTTTGTCCGTCCCGTCGGTCACGGTACCGAAAGACCGGATGTAGTAGAGGGCGCTTCCTCTATACTCAACAAAACTGGATATTTCGTCCGTCATATCGGTCACGGTACCGAAAGACCGGAAGTAGTAGAGGGCGCGTCCTCTATACTCAACAAAAACTGATATTTTGTCCGTCCCGCCGGTCACGGTACCGGAAGTATTGCATAATAAATAATAATAAATAAAGAAATAAATAAATACTATAAAAACGAAAATAGAGGGCGCGTCCTTCATATTCCACAAAACTAGATATTTTGTCTATCCGGTTGGTCATGGTACCGACCGGAAGTACTGCGTAATAAATGTAATAAACAAATAATGAGAAATAAAGAAAGAAATAATATAAACAAAAAAATAGGGTGCGCGTCCTCTATATTCCACAAAACTGGATATTTTGTCCGTCCTGTCGGTCACGGTACCGGAAGTATTGCGCAACAAAAAGTAGACAACTGAGCTAGCTGTCGAGCCAACCCTGCCTTTTGCGGTTCTCCAAGCGATCAAAAGCAAGATGACAACCGTATAGAGAAAGACATACCTGGCTAGAATAAGCCTGACCTTTTGGTTTAATAGTTTCGAGCCTTTTACTGTTCTTCGGTGTGTGATAAAGGTCAACAGACTTTTGTTCCTGGAAGGGATATACACTGAAGCAATATACACTACAAGAAACACCTTCGGCTGCCGCCTCAGGGTTTCTTGAGATCCATATTCAAATCCTATCGACAACACAATTTACTATCCAGATCTATGTTAGTTTGAAACCAAACTGGACAAACAAAACCGTTTATTACTATTATTGTTGTTGCATTTTATAGCACTAGAGTTGAAAAACCATTTTGTAATTATAAGAAAATGACTGACTGGTAAATGGAAATGTTTGGGTTCGTAATTTTTTTGTCGTTTGTTTTCAAAATAAGAATTTAAAATAAAGTACTCATTCGATGGACATGCTCTTTGTCCCGTAAACCGGCAAAGCCTCCGAAAGGGCGAAAATTCCGTCCATTCACTTATGCCAGCAATCCCTCGGCGAGACCCATCTAACCGCCATGCATATGGAGACACTTGCCGGTGCCTCCAAACAATCAGTTTTACCCGGGCACTTAAGTCGGTGCCTTCAAGAATCACCTTTGCCTGCATGCCTCATGGTTTTTCGAAATCTGCATTCAAAACCGATTCGAAAGCATACTATTCGGCATTATTGTTCTTTGAAGGGGTTCGGTCAGACGCCCTCATCCAGAAAGTTTTGCCGAGAACCATCAACACGGACACTTTTAACGGATCCGAGTTGGTAACGATTTGGTCTGGACGCTTGCGCCATAATGTTCTCGCCGACTCATTCTGTTTACCGCCCACAGGCAGATCTGGATCTATCTAGGTGAGATCTTTCATATGCTCTCATTCGTGTACGATGGAACTGGTTTTCTGTGGAGGTCAGAAACAAATGCCTAGATCAGGCTGCCAGTAATCTCCGGAGGTCCGGCAAAGCGTCCGAGAGACTTTCAAAATTTGAATTACGAAAATTCTTCGGGCGGGGCAAATTTTACACACGACGGAATAAGTCCCCTTGCTGACGGTTTTGCCGGTTATAATCGAGATTTCGCTCTCACCGGCTGTTGCGAACGTTCGGATAAACATCCAATTCTGTTTTGGCCATTTCGGTTGATTTTTTTCGTTGTTCCGAATCTCCGGAGAAACCCATCAGTTTAGCTCGGACACTCGCCGGCGTCCCGAATTGCTAATTGCGGATTTGGCCGGACACTTGCCGGGGGTTTTCCATTTGATCCTGCCGGATACTCTTGCCGGAGAATGTGCGGATCATATTCGTTAGTCTGCGTTCCGGGGAAGTGTCCGAATGACCTTCGACTCATATTGGCAGTATCGGTAAAAGAATTTCTGGGAGAAAACCTTTCGAGCGGGATATACTTGGCCGAACGGAATTTTAGTCCCTCGTGTGATTATAGCTTTCACCGACTGTCTTTCGGTTTTATCCGCGATTGCGAAGATTTAGCCACATATCAAGTTCCGCTTTTGGGCTACTTAGGCATCCGGTTTGATTCCTTCGGTATTTAATTATTGGTTGCTTTCCTTAGATATTTCTTCTTCAGTTGTTTCTGCGTTTTTCTGTTGTGCGATGCTTGGGCGAAACGATACAGAAAAGAATTTTCTTATGTAGTTTTAATACTCGGGTAGCTTGAGCGGGTACTTGAGCGGGTAGCTCTGTCCATTTTCGGATTTTTCTTACACAACGCTTTTCGATTAGATCAGATTTTTCGAAAAACTATTTTCCGATTTAATCTTATCCCGCTAGAAGTAGAGTAAGACACGAATTAACAAACTGACACGAATTAACAAACTGGTCTGCAGCTGAATGGATATTCAAATTATTGATCTATTGTTCAGCAACTGAATTTTTGATTAGGTTAGTTTCAAGGTGACCTTGAAGATTTTGCACATAAGCTGGTATCCCCTGTGCCGGCAAAAAATTTTTTTAAAAATGTCATGTGACCCCCTTTTCGACTATGGGGAGTCGAATGGTGTTGTCCGTTTTTGCGGACTCGCTATCATTTTGGAGATCTTTTTGATATGGGGCGGCCGCGCGTATTATAGATCTAGAGTTAGATATATGTATACACTGGATATACACTACTGCCAGCTAACATACACATACTCCTGACCAGCGTCCACATAACCACATTTTTTAAGTGTCCTTCAAAGATTAGTCGCTTTCTGCTTGCTTCGGTCCACCAGTGCCCGCAAACAGCGAGTGCACTTACCTAGTATCATAACTGTGGTAGAATACTGTACAGCAAAAAGTACAAGTTTCCTTACATTCACCGCCATGGGCGATCATTTACCATTTACCAAAGTCAAAGTCTGTGCAAAGGTTGTCAGGTCTGTATTACAGGTTGATGCCAAAAGTGGTACAAGCTTTCGTACAAGTTGTCCAAGCCGTAAAAACATTCTCGCGGTGTCGGAGAACATCTATACTTTATACATTGCAATAACTTCTCTTCAGATAATCTTGCAGACACAGATCGCAGCTACGCGAGCAGATTGCTATACTGTATATTCAACATAACAATCCGCAGTATTCGCCAGTTTTCCTGAAAATGCCTACCGGTGTTCTCGTGATATGTACATGCCTGTCAGCTTTTTATAATTCCGTATTCTCTTCGTCTGTAGATTTCCCATGCGACTACAGTAAATTCAACAATGATCTATTTCGATGTGCTAAAGCTAATTTGGAAATTCCCACAAACTTCGATG
>JAQGAU010004081.1:0-12154 GCA_034698045.1 Paramacrobiotus richtersi
CCCTGTGCGGCTTTTCCTGAATTTATTGCGACCGGCAGGAAGCCTTTCGTCGAAAGATTCTCTGCTAATCAGAACATAAATAACATATAACCTAATCAATACACCATCAGCTAATCAATGTAAAACTTGCCGAGTGATACGATGCAAAATCTCGGAGTATGTATCGCGTATAGTTAGAGCCTTCCATTATTTTAAAACGATATAGCTACTGTGAGTCACAATTATTAATGATAATAAATCTGTCTTTCCCTCAATCAAAAACTGCATAACGAACGGTGCAATAGTCTGAAGGAAAAGAATTTCCAAAGGCAGCACAGAATAGAACTAGCAATCCCATTCAGGTGAGAAAAGTGTTTCAGAAATTACTACCAGCAATTAAATATCAAGCTTTGAACACTTTCTTGACGGATTTTAGTTTTTAAAAACGGGTGCAGCTATACGGTTATCACAAAAATAGAGTCATCAGGGTTCTGCATTTATGTAGCCGTTATGTTGCGGAATCTCTACTCCTTGATAAAGTGCAATGACCACAAAGCTAACGAAATTTAAAACTATTAGTACTAATAATAGTCATAACATACATACAAATCTTTTGCCAACGAACAATTTTTGACCACAGTATACGGTTGGAAGATATACTTTGTTCATAATTTGAATTCATTGCCTTTTAACGGTCAGGTTAGTGAAAGAATTGTCCGGTCATTTCATTTCGTACATGTAAGATAAGTACCGGTCAAATCCTTGGAAAGTGGTTAATAATGACCGCAGAAAGGATAAGTACACGTTTTCTCAAAAGCAGTTTGTCTGCGAGTAATGAATGGCTGTGCAAATAGATAAGCGCCTTATTATTGTGCGACAACAATAGCACTGTTTGTTGCCAAAGCATAGTATAGGCAATTAGCAGTGCGCCTGATTGTTTGCAAGTGCCTTACCAGGTATATCATGCTGCGGGGAATGCATAGCCATTGTCCAAGGATAGAATAACGTCTGACCGGGAAATTTGTGATGAGGAAAGCAATGTGCAGCAGCTGCTTGCAGGTTCGCCTGTAAGATGTGCGCGGCGGCATAATTCGGGATGTGGGCATGGAGCTGGTGTTGGTGGTTTAATTGCATAGGAATAGAAGATACTCCAGAATGGGCCGCTGGACGCAGCGGTTCCGGCCGGGCTAATATGCTCTGAATGGAAAAGCTGGGTTTGACCTTTTTGCTGGGTAGTGGCACGCAGTCCTCACTCCCCGACTCGCGATCGCTCCCCGTAGAACTGGACGAGGAAACGGCCGATGTCGGCCGGTTACGCGCAGATTCATCGTGGTTTGACTCAGTTTTTGTGGTGGATAAAGGCGACTCACTTTTACCAGGAGACGATGGAGAAGTTCTATTCAAGTTTACCAACGATGACATGGCGACGGGAACATCAGATCCGAGGTGTACCGTCAAAAAAATGGATAAACGCGTTCGATATTAATGCTTAGGTCGCATTGCTGGCACACAATACAGAAAGGGCGCAGATTGAAGATCTGCGTGGGCTGACTGGCTTCTTAATTTCCATGACTAACCCGAGACAGCGTTGTTATCGTAGGCTTTCATCCTAATTGATGGAGTTTGACGAGCAATACAGACCGCACTCAGGGTGAAACTGCTGATCATTGATCGCCATCAGACCAGTGCAATCATCAGCAATAATTATTGTCCCTACTTCACCGGAGGTGTTCATACCGTGCCATTGGCTTGCGCCAGTTAGGCCAGTATCTGGGTGCGTAAACTAGGGGGTGTGACTACATACATATGTATGTACTTCGTCCTATACAGTCTATTATACCATTTTGCCCTGTCAAGCTGTAGAAGTACCACACTAGAAGATGTACCTCACCGCCTAATCTGCTCTGTCTGCGGATCAAGGGACAATTTTAGCTGCAACCTAATGTACTCTGTAGTCAGTCAGTTATATTCTTATAATAATAGTAACAATAATGAAAATACTAATAACTCATTTCGCAAGCAGGTACAACCCATTTCTGCCGGTTATAGTTGACAGCCATAACCTGGTGAATGATATAATAATATTATCTATAATGCATAACGTTTCGCAACGTGTAGTTGTCTTGTGCGCAAACGCTGTTACTGTGAGAGGAATACATTCACTTATATAATATTATATCCACGTAGAATTTTCCAGGTGTGATATACTATAAATTCATGGTGTAAATGCCACAAATTAAGTTCAGGTTGACATTGATGGAGTACTATAAGTCGAGCAGTGCAAAGGATGGTATGATTCTAGTTGAAGATGGTAACTGTAGCCCAGGCGGGCGGTGTATACGGCGCGTGATGCGACGTGACGATTTTGTGGGCGAACGAAGTTTTTCGACTCGGTCCACACATACGCAAGGGCTAAAATAGTGTGTTACACACTTTGTGTAGTATTAAAAGTGTAGTGTGTAGTATTACCCTGGCCAGTGTGCAACATTAAAAGCGTCGAAATCCGTTGAGAAATATTTAGAGGGGTCTTTTTGTTGCTGACGTAAACAAAGGACACAGTCAAACATTTAAAATTGTCTGTCCAACTTGTTTTCTGACGTTACTTCGACTGATTTCTGTGCTAATCGGGCTAAAATTCGGACCTCCTGTATCGAAAATGTTCGTCACCTTCGCGCTTCGCGCGAATTCCAGCATTTCCAACATAAAAAGCGTTGAGGTCGGACCGGTCGGTTGAAGAACAAGATCTTTTGAGAGGTCTTTAAACTGTTTTCTAATTTGCCTTGGAAAAAACCAGCAGCTTTGTATGAAAATTTGCCTGTTCCGGGTCACTTCCGGCGATTTTTGTACGAATCTGCCTGAAAATTGAGCTCTCTGACTGAAAAATGTTCGTTACCGTTGCGCTTCGCGCGAACTGAAGCAATGAACATTAAAACCCGGCTCGCCCGTTATGACGTAATATTGACGTTGTCCTAACTTCAGGCGAAATTTCGACAATCGCGCACCTACGCACGAGCTTTTCCATAAGCTGCAATATGATTTGATCGAGTATTTGGTCAGGTTCTGGTGTCAGCCGGGGTGACGTTTTTCCGCCCACCGCCCCAGAGGGCCACCCCCTGGGGCGGCCGGGGGGAGTGTGTAGTATTAAAATCGTACTATTTTAGCCCCTGCACATACGAGTATCCTCTCGCTTTACTCGAACGAAGCACAGGTATCTGAAATCTTTCTGCGGTTGGTCTCTTTCGGTTCTGTCGACGGCATTGTTTCGGGACGTCTGTCCGTTAACTTGGGTCGGAATGCTACTACTGGTAGTAGACGCCGATGTTAGCAGTTATACAGAGATATTAGATGAAAACTATTATGTTCGAAAGTCCATAATCCAATGCAACTGAACCGCCGATAATATAAGTAAAGTTAACATTCTTCAAACCTGAATTAGTTTAATAGACCTGTCTGATTTCCATGCGAATTGTTGTACGAAATTGATTTGCGAACGGTGTGTACGTCGTACCAGTCAGGCAGCATGAGAAGTAGTAATAATACGCATGAATCATAAATGTGATGGTACATCGAACATAGCCCGATAAATTTGCTACATGTTAAATTTGCAAAGAACTGCAAATTCTAAGACGAGCAGACATGAAGAGCGGTATATATCAGGCTAACAAAGCGATAATCAAGCTACTAAATACACATATACCGGTATGTTTAACCCGGCAATTCGGAGTGCCTGCGATGAAGATCCACCGCTTACGCATCGCATATGATGCCAGTCAGCATTAGAAATAAACAGGTGACAAATAAACTGATACTACACCCATAAACTGAAGGGTTTGTCCGGCATCACGGTCTCGAAACTTGAACACTGAAGAATGCTATGGCCGCAAAAGTGGACCACTCGGCCCTCGGGAAGGCATCGATATCACGGAAGTACAGAGAGCAATTTGCAACGGGCCCTCTCGATGCCGGCGAAACAGCGGAAGGCTGGAAGAGTATGTACGCATGTAACAATAATTATGGGCTGGTAACCTTGCACAAACACAAGAACTGTTCCTTAATGTATCCTTTTACTCTTTGGTACTAGCGCCGTTTTGCGCATATTTGCAGAGGATTTAAATACCCCACTTTATCTCAATTAGATGAAGAGATAAATATAGCTTCCAGCCGCTAAGTGAGTCTTGCCATCCGATGGGCACTAACAATCGCTAAACTCTAACTGCTGATTAACTTGTTAAGTGGAAAACACTGTCAGCTTTCGTCTGTTCTCCAAACCATTCAGTAGCTGTACATCTGTAGTTGCAGACATGCGTACAAACCACTTCATAATTTAAACAGCACAGTAATTGTTTAAAATAATACGAAAGTACTAGTCCAAAAAAAAGTAATCCTAGCAATAGCTAAATTCAATAGTTAATTATAACTGGATAATATTTTACATGGCCAGATAACGTAAATGGTGGTACAAAACCCTTTCATTGGAAAGTTCTCCAGTGTTCACGAAAAACGAAAAACGAAACGAAACGAAAAACGAAAAGAATTTTTTAGCCCATATGAACCGGTAAAATCCCAATATAGTAATAAAGAATTCCGCTCTGTTTTTGTCGACCGGAGCGGAGCTGAGATCCTCTAACGTATGTTCAGCTACAGCGTAATTCACGATAACTCTCTTCGAAATGGACCGATTTGCTTGGAATCTATAACCAACATGTCCGTCGTTACAAGTGCTGAAAACCAAATGTTTTTTACCAACACCTGTTGAAAAACGACGAAGCTATTAGGGTCGAACGGCATTATGTAAGTACATATCGTTAATACTGGAGAGCCGTTGCCAAAATGGAACGCTTCCCAAAAAAATTTGCGTCGATCGTTTTCGAGCGGGAGGTTTAGGCGCATACAGAGTGGCGCGCCAACCGATATTCTTAGTTAAAGTATTTTTCTTACTTTAAATTCTTGGTTTATAACTCTTTGTTTGCCGCTTCGTGTATATTCTTAGTTCACTCTCTTGGTTTGTGTTCCCTGTTTACACTCTTAGTGTACATCCTTTTCGTTTCTTACTTTCTATTGGTTTCTCTTGGTTTCTCTTGGTTGATCTTGGTTGATCTTAGTTTCTCTTGGTTCTTCTTAGTCTCTCTTGGTTTCCCTTGGATAAATTCTTGGTTTACATTCCTCTTCGTTATTTTTTCTGCAAATTCTTGATTGATGAGTCGTTGCTTACCGCTGCTTAAATTTTTATATTTCGTTTTCTTGGTTAGAGTTTTTGATTTTTTTTTGATTATTTTCCTGATGGTTTTATTTTCGTTTTATTTTCGTCGTCATTATTTGTAGTAAATATTGTCATTTCTTTGGTTCTGTTAGTTTTTTTCTTATTTCTTTTCATTTTTTCCTAAACTGGTTTTCGTAATTTATGTTCTTGAGTAAACTACTATTCCTGGTTTATTATTCCGGGTTAGCTATTATTCTTAGTTAAACTATCATTCTTTGTTTGTATTCTTTGTTTAGTTAATCTTTAAGTTTCTCAGATTATTTTCTTGGCGCCATTCTGGAAACGGCGTCATTTAGGGTACGCCGCCGTTTTTGTAAGCGCGCCATTCTAATATCGGTAAACGCGCCGTTTTGGTCGCGGCGCCGTTCAGTTCACGGTTCCCAAATGGGCGCGCCCAAATGTTACGCGCCGTTATGGTCGGCGCCGTTATATTATGTAATCGTTTCCGACAGTACCTAAAACTTCACCGGCAATTAAGTCCCCCTCTACAGCACTCAGAACGTCGCCGAGAATTAAGTTCCCTTTCCTACAGTAATACTAAGTAGTAGGCTGGGTAGTATATTAGAGGATATGGACAAGGACAAGGCCAGGAGACTGGGCAAGGCCTGGACGCCGGACAATGATGAAGCCAGGACACTGGTCAAGGACAGGACACCGGTCAAGGATAAGGACAGGACGCCGGTCAAGGATAAGGACAGAAGAATTAAATTTACTGAGAAACATTTCTATCAAATTCAGATATTTTTTTACGAATATATTATCAAGATAATTTATTTCATAAATCAGAACGATATAGATAATGAGCTGACAAGAGTCACATGAAAACAAACAAGCAGCACGCACATAAACAATGCATTACTCAACCCCCTTGGGGGCGAAAACTGTTCTTCCGACCTTTTTTAGCAGTATAAAGAAACACAAATCTAACAAAAATGCCGTTAGCTTCAATTACCGTCTTCAGGTCCTGTCCGTATTCCTCGGCTGTTTTATGGGGCGTTTTGTCCAGCGGGGGAACGCCATGCAGGCAAAAGTCTTTCTGCTCCTTGTCCAGTTTGGCAGGGCGCTTCATCAACAGTTTCGACGTAACGATGTCTGCCTCTGGAGAGGACGACTGCGTTTCACGAGTTCCACGCACAATTTTCTTTCTAGTCACTGTTGCCTATGTTTTCTCGCTGCTCGATGGTATTTGGGGATAAGGGCTGTTGGCGCAGGGGGGAGAAACTTTTAGCTCAGGGGCGACGAATCTGCTTGCCTGAGGGGGGTGACTGGTGCGGTTACGTTCTGAGGCTTTTTGGCAGGAGTCATCACAGGCGATTTCGGCCTCTCACTGTGCGACGATTTGTGGGGAGAAGGGCTGTCGAAGCAAAGAGGAGACGCTTCCAGCTCGGGAGTGTGCATTCCTGTTCGGCTTGGGGTGGAAGTCTCAAGGGAGGCTGTAAATACTGGGGCACTTACTTTGGCACATTCCACGGATATCTGTAGTGCCTCCAGTGAAGCTCTAATTTCCTCAGATCGCTTCCGACTTTCTGTCAACTCGTTTTCCAGAACGGAGACCCGCTGCTTGAGGAGCTTGTTTTCTTCACCGAGTTCGTCAAAGCCAACCGTGAATTCCTCTTTGTAGATTTCGAGGATAGTATCGGTCAGGTCGTCACATACCAGTCCCGCCATCTTCCAGAGAATCGGAATAAGTTTGGCAAAGGACCTTTGTCCGGATGACGTGTTATCGGGGGAAAAATCACCAATGTCTTCGAATTTTGATGTTCGAATATCGGGTTTAGCTGGGATTGCCATCGTATCCCTGGCTGGATGGTCCAGCTACGGAATATTGACAGCAAGCAAAAAAATGAGCAATATGCCAAATTGTAGATTCAGATATCAGAATCTCGAACAAAATCAGAATCTCTGTACAGGGAAGAGCATCATGTACATATATGTATTTGTACATATACGGATATACTCGATGGATCTTTATTTGTTCGAACAGCGATGCGTCACAGCTCGGAGATACAGCGGTAACCATTAAAAAACCAAAAAAACATCTTCAATATCCTTAGTTGAGCCAACCGTGCACAACACGCAAATAGTATTTCCTCGTTGGATTGCAAGGCTTATCCGCTGCCATACGAATATATTATGTTCTCATCTATCGAGACCATCGAGAGTTATAAGTACGATTTTGTTCCAGGAACATTAATTTTGTCGTTTGCTTCTCGACATCGACATCTAATTCTGCCAGATCATAAAGGAATTTTAAGGGGTGTTTACCACTGCACACTTTATTAAGTAGTGTGTCGTATGAGGCTTGTAATAAAAGTTGTACTCGTGCTCGTGTTGATCAGCATTATGTCTACCGAATTTGTGAAAGATCTGCTGGTCAAACTTGACGAATTTCTTAGTGATCAAGGTTACAATCCCTCTCCAAACAATGCAAGAGTTGTTGCTGTTATTATCCCGATTGTTCCCACTGAACTCTGTCAAAATTTTGGATGATAACGAAAGACTGTTTCAGAAACAAGACGAGGAACACGATATGCTTTGTGGTCGCTGCTCAGCGTTGGAAAATGACACCAGGAAGCTCCAACAGAAGCAAGCCAAGCTGAAGAATCGCATCGCAGCTCTGAAATCTCAAGTTGATGCAAGGAACTATTAAGAAAACTGCTGACGATCCACTTTTAAATCCTTGAACTATGCAACGAGCGCCACAACGTGATTTGAGACTGCTGCTGATTCACGGAAGCAGCTTGTGGAAGATCAGAATTCGAAGATCTGATTTGTTGATGTACGTAAAAGAAATGATGCAAACGGGCGATAGACAACGTTTGCTCGCGTTAGAACGTGTCTGGAATTTGAGGAAGACATGTTGAATTCGAAGATGTGGCCTAGTAATATTTTTGTTAACCTCTGGAAATATTAGCGTTCTTTTGCTATATTATTTATTAGGCAAAGCCACAGACAGTACATCAATGCGTGCGCTGGGACCGCTAAAGTTGACCACAAAATTTAAACAGTAAAAAAACAACCAAACTCGTTATCTTCACGCTCTTTTCACATAGCAGGAAGAGTTCCCAAAACTGCGGCAGCATTACCCTTAACAACATCGAAACTGAAAGGTTGCTTAACAAAAGCTGTCGATCGAGACTCTCCAGTTAACTCACAAATTTTTCCTCCCATAAACAGCATCATCTCCGTGAAAAAAGCGCCAAATGTCTCCACTGCCAACGGATAAAAAATGCATAATGACTGCCTGCACGAGAAAACACGGGATTTTCAACGTGCACGGGTGGCTACACGGGTTTTTACTGCGCGCACGGTTTTCTGCACGGGTTTGGACCGTGTGCACGGGTTTATAATTTTTTCTTTTCAGTTCGCAGTTTTTCTCTTCTTTAAAACGGAAATCTGCTTATGAACACCTAATAATCAAGGAACACCACTTTATCCAGGCGTTCTCCGTACGGGCGTAAAAGGAATGTTTTGGTCAACCAACGCTCTGTTAAACAGAATCAAGCTTTTCTGTTCGGGACATCATGGCCTCACACGACTTCGTGGTCGAAAGTAACTTCGCCAGGGTGTTCCCCATAAACTGCTGCTGCGATCGCATTAAGTCTTCCTCTTGTTTCAGTTGACAAGTCAGAGTCAGAGCACTCAGAGGGTGCTGACTGCGTACAGATTCGAGCGTACCGGCGTTAATATCTGTCAAGCTTTGCTGTATTGTTCTGTGAAGGCTGGGCATTGTTGACCTTTTTGTGGTCTGTACCGTATTTCTTGCGATTTTGTTGGCAAGAAAGTGTGTGACGCTTGAGAGTTTTGAGACGGCTGCGTTAGACGTTAACCCATTGAAAAAATCTGCCATTTGTTTCTGGCCCATATGCATAAGGACGAAGCTTTGCATGTGCTTGCCATGGTCGTATTTTCCGTTCTGTTCTGCTCTGGTACAGTGACCTGTAAGGCTCCTGTTGCCTGTTGACTACTGGGCATTGGTCATTTTGTAGTTCCTGTTAGGGCAACTAATCCGCGGCGGGCGACACTCCAGGCGGCCGGTGCTGCAGCAGAACCCTGCCAGCCCCTCGGTGCTCTACCAGATTGGGGCTTGTGAGCACAATCTGCGACAGTTTGATCGAACCCTGCAGCTCCAGGATCGAGTGTTGGCCGTCTATCCCTATTTCACCCAAGCCCAATGCAACAAGGCCTTGACCCTTTTAGCCACGGGTGACCCTACGGTATGTGAGTGCCCGCTACTCCTGAGGCTGTGCAATATTGCAGGCCGCGGATGTTAGGACAGCGATCGAAAAACTACGAAAATATTAATTTTTGCAGTCGCAAGTTAATTGCGGTTCATCACTGTTAATCGCAGTTAATCGATGGTTAATGTCGGTTAAGGACAGTTAGTCGGTAGTCTAGCACATGTGATCGCATTTTCTCAAGCAGAAGAATTTTAAAACTTTTTGCTGCAAGGACACTGCGACCAAGTCCGAGTTTAACGAAATTTCTTGTCTTCTATGATACTTTTCTCGTCACGGGCCCGCAACTCCTGAGGCTATGCAATATTTCAGGCCGCAGATGTAAGGACCGTGATTAAAAAATTACGAAACTATTGATTTTTTGCAGTCGCAAATTAATTGTGGTTAATCTCGGTTGATCGCAGTTAATCGACGGTTAATGCCGGTTAATAAAAGCTATTCGGTAGTCTATCACATGTGATCGCATTTTCTCAAGCAAAGAAATTTTTGAACTTTTTGCTGCGAGTACATTGCGACCAAGTCCGGGTTTAACAAACTTTCTTGTCTTCTGTGATACTTTTCTTGGTAAAGGTGTACTTGTGCCACCCCTGCGTAAGCCTCTGCGCGAGCCTATGTATCCATACGTCAATCGACGCATGCAGGTACTTAAAGTAATAAGTATGTATTGGCTATAAGAAAACATGTCGGGCATCTCGGGCATGTATTGGCGAGCGACTCCCATTGTCCGCGCTGTCGTGGCCGTCGGCTATATAGACCTACGTGCCCCCCATTGTCCGCGCTGTCGTGGCCGTCGCCTATATAAACCTACGTGTCCCCTATTGTCCGCACTGTCGTGGCCGTCGGCTATATAGACCTACGTGCCTCCCATTGTCCGCACTGCCGTGGCCGTCGGCCATATAGACCTACGTGTCCCCTATTGTCCGCACTGTCGTAACCGTCGCCTTTATAACCTACGTGCCTTCCATTGTCCGCACTGTCGTGGCCGTCGGCTATATAAACCTACGTGTCCCCTATTGTCCGCACTGTCGTGGCCGTCGCCTATATAGACCTACGTGTCCCCCATTGTCCGCACTGTCGTGGCCGTCGGCTATATAGGCCTACGATACCATTCACGAGAATATCGCACTTTAGTGCGACACAGAGTTGTGAAACGCACTGGATGTGTGGGTCGAACTCCACTTTCATTGGAACTCGGGTTTAGTGGTGATAGCGTGCCGTGATGGGAAGCATCCCACACCTACACTGAAAATTAACTTTTTCAACGCTTCGCGCGATTAACCACCGGGAGGCGGGACTTACATGACGAAATGATAAAAATGGATGTGATTATATAGATGCTATATATTATTTCTCTGTCGATCTCGATATTCTGTTCTATTACAATTTTATTTAATACCTATGTTAAGCTTACGTTACACTTATTAGACTTTACAATTTCGATGCAACACCTTAGCATACGTCATATATCTATTTTAACATAATTATCAACGGTGCAATGAATTTTTACCTGTCGCTTTAATGCAAGAGCGATAAATAATAATCAACTGTAGTTTAGGAATAAAATGTATACGCGATCACTGTCAGAATCGGTACCAGTAATGGTATGTGCGTGTGTAGCCGGCAGAAATGTTTGTCTGTTTGGTGTTTGTGCATCAAACTCTTTTCACAAACACCAGAAAGTGTTTGATCTATGGTTAAGAGATGCGGCCGGCAGGAACGTTTGCACCCAAACACTCCTGCCCGTCAAATGTGTTTGACCAAACGTCGCGTTGCGGTCGCGACCGCAACAGATCAGCAGTTCCCTCTATCATTCCATCAAATACAGTAGATCACCTGTTCCATCAGTAGCGGCCGCAGTGCCGCTACTGCGGCGATGCAGCTGGCGCAGTTATATATATACCTAAGAGGCGGCGGCCCGGCTATTCCACTCGCTGGAACAAGAGAGACAGCCTGTTTGAAGTTCAAACACTTCTGCCCGGAAAACCTGTTTGATCCGCATCCGTTTGATCAGTTCGATCCGATCCACATTGACGCCGGATATAACGCGTGCCTGTAGTTCGAGCACGCGAATGGCAATTCTGCAAGTGAACAATAAAATGCCTACCGAACCATGCGTTTGACTCTTAAATGTGTTTTAACTGATTGCATCGAGCGTGAAATTGAGCGGCTCCGCTCAACACCATTACGTGTCACATCCTTCCGGATTCTTCTTGATTCAGAGATATGTACATGACCAGAAGTCGATGACATATTCAGTACCACTGCGGGCATTTGGAACTATGTATTTGAGTCGTAACTGATTCTTAATCGCCCATTTAAACTACATCAGCAAATTAATTTGTGAAATACTTATCGAATTGTTTTTAGCTGTTTTGGTGAGATTTTGAAACTTTAGCTAGTTCACAGAAAACGCCTAAAAAATGGTGGAGTATTGCTGCATTTTCCACAACTAATCAAAAATCTTAGACTAACATGAATAATTCCAAGATCGCAAAGAAACTAATCTCGACTTTTATTTAATGCCGTCCATGGCCCATCCTGCATGATATTAAAGGCATACACTGGTAACACTACTGCAGAACATATTTATCTTCTTTTCTACACCAGATCTCGTAGTGCAACAACAATACACACATCTAGGCAGACATTCTGCCTGTGTCACGAATAACCGAAAAAA
>JAQGAU010004082.1:0-12153 GCA_034698045.1 Paramacrobiotus richtersi
GTTATTTGGGGCATTAAAAATTAACATAACAGTAACACTGCATAAGTTAGTGAAGCTTTTCTCCTGCTAGCCCCTGCATCCGACCTGCCCGGACGCCCCGAGGGGGCGCCCACAATTGTGGTATTTTAGTTTGTAATAATAGTAGTATTTAGTATAGTTTGTAATAATAATTTTAGTTTATAATACTGTATTCGATTTACCGCATTACAAGCGTCAAAGCATTATGTCCAACCACTGCATTTCGCTGTCTGCATGCAAATGAGCTTTTTATGCGAAAGTGAATAGCTTGCCGATTATGCATCCGATTCGTTCATTTCGCTTCGCCACTACTGTTCATGTACATTTCATAGGAGAACCCACCAAACACATAACTGAGTTAACTCAACATAACAATGCTTGGATGCTTCTCTTCCATATGTTTATTAAACATCAGCTGCTTTAAAAATCCCAAATGACACTCATCACACTTGAAGGGAAACTCCTCAAACGCCATGCGGCGTCGGGGATCCACGTAGCCGCTATTAACCTCCTTTTCCTTTCGCCGCCGTTTCCTCTTGTCCTTCTCCACCACATCCGCATTGTGCTGCCAGCGTTTGTGCTTCCACAAGGACTGGCGATTCATGACCACCCCGCAGTGCTCGCACTCCACCCGGTCTTTACTGCGGACTTGCTTGCGGATTTTGCGATCAACGGATGATTTGCGTTTCCGTCCGGCAATGGGGGGACGGGATATGCGGACGGTGGGAGCGTGCATTTTCATGTGGGTGGTGAGTTTGGCCGAGTTTTGACATACGGTACCGCAGACGGTACAGACCTATACAAAAATTGACAATTCACTTTTCGAGGTGTCAATAAGGCGCAACGCACTTTTTCAGATAGTTGTTGGCAGTTAGCAAATTAGTGTTAGCGTTTCGAATAGCGTTCAAATCGGTTTTTAGATCTGATTTCTCATTGGACTGTTTCCAATCTAATATTTAATGTAATATTATAACCATTCGCAAACCAATACAAAATTTATTGTGATATTATTGCGCAAGATTAGTATCATTTACATATTAATACAAATCTTGATGATTGTATGTTCTGCTCTGGCCTTTGCTACTTCCAGAAAGGTTTTACCTTACTGGCTTACTCTCACGTACCGTCAAATAACGACTGCTAATTTCCACATTCTGACATTTTTCAATAATTTTCAACAGAAGTCCTCTATTAAATTTAGGCACACAACTAATGATTACAAGAAATTACAATTACAAACTGGCAATTACGATCATACACATTAACAAAGAAAGTAATACCATTCCATTAGGAAACATTGTCGCGTTGTTTTGACTTAACACTGCTGTAACATTCATAACATTATCATTTCCGCTATGCGAAATGTGCAGCTACCATATGCGGTCAAAACTCGTTAACATGATTTAGCTGCGGACCGTGTTTAATGCAAAGAATAATTTGTTTAGTTACCTTAATACTGCTGGCCGCATGGAAATCCGTATGATGCTGCCGGAACAGCGCATACACCTCAAAGGTCTTCTCACACCACGGACACGGATACACCCCATCCTTCTTATGCTCCCCCATATGCTCCATCAACTTGGCCGACGTATACACAAACTTGGCGCAATACAGGCACTGGAACCCCTTATGCACCGTCTTGACGTGCAAACCCATATCCTTCTGATGCTTAAACTTCATCCCACATTCCTCACACTCCAACTCCCAATTCGCCGAGATGACCTTCATCTCCTCGGGGTGACAGCTGCGGATGTGGGTCCCGATCTTGAACGCATACTCCCCGCAGAGCAGACAGCATTTCTTGTCGGCTGGTTTGATGGCGTGGGTCAGGATGTGGTCAAGGAGGTCCAGAAAGGTGGATGCGGTAAAGGCACAGTCGGGGCACTGTCGTTCGGGACGGGACTGCGTGGTTTCGAGAGGGTGGTGCTGGAATTCATGGATGTCCAGGAGGGACTTGGATGGGAAGTGTTTGAGGCACGGGCGACAGTAGTACGTGAAGAGACCGGTGGTTTTCATGTACTGGATGGCGGTGTCCACGGCGGTTTCTTGCGGGGCGGCGCTGACATGGCGATGAGCCTAAAGATCCTAAATCTCATATTGCTGTATTTGAATACGAATAAAAAGCGAATTCAGTCGTATAAAGCAACTTGGAGCGCAAAGCAACAAATCAACGGTCGTCAGGAAGCTGCAATAAAAAATGAAGGGAAGAACAAAGATCATTCTAACAAAATAACTGAAACTGAAATGAAAAACATCCCAAATGTTTTATCGTAAGGAAGAATTATGAATAAAAATAAATGAAAAACGACATATCGAAAACACAAAAATTACAGAAAATAAATTAAGGAAAACAGAAATGAAAAAGTATCCATACCGTTTTTAGATGTGAATGCAAGGAACGAAACGTCGGATGTCTCCTCCCGCATCGGCTACATTCGTGCTTGAAACTCTTCTTACCGTGTTCCGGATGTACCAGCTGCATATGTTTCGGAACATTAGAGAATTCTCGGCCGCATACTGTACACTGTTCACGCTCTCCTTTCCTTTTGGATTTTTTAACCCTTTTCCGATCTGATTCCCCTTCTTCGGGTGCACTGTCTCCAACAACTGAGCCGCCTTCATTAAAAGGTAAATCAGCATCCGGAATCCATTCGGCCGGGGTTTCTTTCGTTATTATCAACGACACAGACGTTTTCTTGACAGTGGGTGATAATTTGACCGGTTGTATCGTTTCCGGAGTCGTATCTAATGAAATCTCGGCCGCGGATGGATGAACATTATCCATATCAACAATATGCGCATACTGCGATGAGTATCCCACTTTCAGCTCTTCCCGAGCCGGAATGTCCCGCGTAGTGACAAAGACCAGTTTGATCCCTCGCATGAACACGGCCAGGTTTTCTTCGTCGCGATTCTGTGCAAATCGGACGTATTTCATCCAATTGGAGAAGAAATCCGAGTCCGTTTGATAGTGGCCAAGGGTGCCTTCTTTTCGACAGGCGAAGGAGCTGGACTGGGGTGTTCCGGAGAGAGGCGCCATTAGGGGACCGAATGCTGTGTGAGAGCGGAGGGAGTCTTTGGCGAAGATGCCTCGTTCTAAGAAACGTTAGAAATTCATTATTTCATGCGTAACCGAATGCTGATCGCGTGAAAAAGTCTGTCAAAATTATGGGTAATCATTATGCAAGTTATAATGCAATATGCGCTTTATGCAATCGCGCAATATGCGCGTTATAATGCGCTTATGACTCGCGCTCGCAACACAACTTTAAAAATCTGTACTACTGATTAAACTTAGAAAAGACAAGCCACAAGTGGAACATAACCGAAAACTATGAGTAAACAGTAAACACGTCAGATGCTCGCTAGTCCCATAACTCGAAGTCGTTAACTCTAATACAGATACGAGTATTTACAATCATGAAAGAAAGTTTAAACTGGTACATTCTACCGTACAATGCCGCAGAAATTCAGAATGCCACGACCGAACAAGTACCTGAGTTCCACTCTCCACAAACATCCATGTACAGCTCGCCAGGAAGACTCGCCAAGGCATAGGGAATGACGGGTTTATCGGGTATGCTTGTGGTATGCTTCCAGCACGGCTCTTGCAGAAAACGATTGCATTCTTTGCAGACTGAAGTAGATAAGGGAAAATGGAACACAGATAATTTAGTCAGGAACAAAACATTCGCAGAAATCAAAATCGTGCCGAGTACTTAAAAACCACAATATGATGACCAAACTTACATATTTTCTTCAAGGGTTCTTGGAAGAGCCGAAGCATTCCAGAAAATTGAGACAAAATTCTAAAACAGACAAAAAATTCCTGAAACTTTTCATTGAATAAGAACTCAGACCTGAGACGATGGTTTAAGCTAGGGCAAGGCAAAATTTAATATTAGCACATTTAACATGCTCAGCTGCTCGGTCTGAGTAATCGAAACATCAAGGAACATCTCATGAATATTAAAATTAAAATTATTAATTCTTTTAAAGCTGGGAAAGTCTGAGGCCAAGATAAGATCAGCAAGCGCCAAGCAGCAAGCTACGACGAAAAGACGGAAAAGTCGTCGAAAACCTAAAACATTTTTTAACGTACGAAATAGTGCTAGCGTCAACGAGGACGTCGAGGAGGCAGTCTGAGCCAAACTGTGAATGGCAAGCCGTTCGCACGGAAAAGCCCGCCAGTTTTCAGTCCGGCTCCGCAAACATTTAGTATCCCACAATTACGACCGTTGGCCGTTCCTTTGTCCTGCTGATTATTGATTAGATAAGTACTCCCAGTCTATCACAGTGCATCCGAAAACAGGGTTTGCGTGGCAAATTGTTGAAATCTCTACAGACTTACATACAGTATTACCCTTCTACATAATAATATAAGCTGCATGCGCAGCGAACCGCGTCAGAAAAAAAGGAATTGATTCATAATCATGGCATTTCTTACGAGCTCCGTAAGGTATAGTAGTGAGAAGTGGTATTACGAAATCCATAAACCACTGCAGTGGAACATGAACGACTTCTATCATTATCGCCATACAAAGAACTTCCAGCCCGAAGAATCTGCTAATGATTTCCATGATATTTCCTTCGATTCCATAATGCATGCGACGCATACGGGCAGCAGAAATCTGATTCTTAAAGATGATGACCCTGAATTCGCCCATTTTAAAGCTCATACCAAGATCGGATATGAAAACGTGGAACGGCTGGATGGGCGTAACTTTTTGTGGTTTTCACCGTTTATTTCTCTTTCGGAGGTACAAAAAGTTCAGTGGCGCATGGACGAATTAATTTCTAAGCACATATGGGGCCGAGTGCCAGAACATCTCAAGGAAGGAGAATACAGAATAGCAAACGATGACGAACGTCGTTCGAATTATTCAACAAATACTGTATGGTCGACCATTGAGGAGCTATCCAACGAATACGGCAAAAGTCCCGCTATGCGGATGGATGCATCGCGTTACGGACCACACGGGTTCATCATACCATTCGCAAAGTTGCTGAAATGTATGGCAGTTCATCATGGTGTGAGCTTACAAGATTTGGTCTTCTACGACATGGGTACATTTACATATTACAAAGAACAAATGCATACGATTCTTATATGCCCACGTGAAGACTTCTTTTTTAAACCCATGCTGGATGATTCCAAGATCTTTTGCCGTCCGAAATCCGAAGATGACAAATATCACTGGTTTGTGCGTTCAACGCAAAACACTGCACGCCAGCCACGCAATACAGAAACAGAACTAGGGTTGGCGGGATCGTACTTGCATGTGGACCGGGAATGTCATTGGGAACATCTTTCATTCGCTTGCTTGCTGCAGCCGGATCAGGAACTGCTCATTCCGCGGGGCGAGATTAAATGTAAATTGTTGAAGCATGATCCTAAAGACTGTATACCAGCTAAACGGACTGCGACAAAGACATGCCCGGATCAGGAAATTCAAAACGACCGTGACCCTTTACAAGATGTAACAAGGGTGGGACTAATGTCATATTAGTGTATTTCGGTTAAAAAGCGTTAATTTAATGATGTATAAAAATGTGCGTGTTGTCAATACGTAAAGGTCATATTTTTTTTAGACTCGCAATACCAACGTCACCGACAAGAGAACAATCGACCAAGCTGAATGAAACATACAGCATCGTTTTCGGGATCGGAGTTGTTGGATATACGGCGACATGTCTCGTCGAGACCATGGATTCAACGACGGAACAAATTTTTAATTCCAAGCTTTCATATAAATTTGATTAATATATTATTTAAGTTTGGTTATTATATATTGCCATACTCAGTTATAATATTTATTCGTAAGAACCGGTTATTTTCGAGATTTGCAAGTTTTCCAGTTTGCAGCTGATTTACATTTTTTAACTTTACATTAATTTTTTGATATTTTTCAAAATAATTTTGCAGCGTTGATGTTTTTTCCCTTAGTCAACTGCTAATACTCTTCGTCATTTACCTTGTTGCCGATTTTATTACTGTAAGTCTATCCGTGACAAAATAAACTCTAGCAGTAAATCTGGCATGCAGACCTGTACGTGAAACCACGGCAGAATATTAGAAAACCCAACTGGACTCCTGGTATCCTATCCCTATTTAATTTCTTGTCCCTATCATTTGAAAACTTGAAACCAACCGAATAGAAGTTAAACCGGTACGATGTGTCGTCTGTAAACCGAATTTTTTAGCTCTGCCGCTCTGGTCACTGCCATCGGGGTGTGGATCACGACTACGGGCATTCGCTGATCATACTTCTAACTTTTGAACGTCTTTTTTGAAACTTGAACGTTGAAAAAGTTGAAACTTTTTACTTTTCGATTTTTGATTGTTATAGTTCAGTATTGAATCTTGTAGTTTTTATGAAAACAAATGATAACTTCGTCTGTGTTTTCTGAATTCTACTTGTGATTACTGCAGTTCGATCTCCAGAAATACACAGGTGTCCCGAAGATCGAAAATTACGTTGGAATTGAGCTTCCACATGGAAACAATAAGACCACTGGGAGAAATCTGTAAGCAAAGCGCATACATCCGTATCCCGCAAAATCGATGTTTTTCCTATCAATGTAGACTGCGAGCACTGCAAACGATTCCGTAGAGACCCCTGCTGGAACCATGCCAGCAGCATCCCGGACACATTCGTCATTCCCTACGCCACCGCCAGCCTTCCCTTGACCCTGTACATCCTGGATAATCGCGATTGTACAGGTCTGCAACAAATTTTCCCTAAATTTGACGGGTTTGCTCAATGGTTTTGCGTCATTACAGGAAAACGGATTCTCTCCAGAGGACGCATTCCCTTGCAGACAATCTTTGGGCCTTTAGTGGCTCCTCTCTCGGAAACGTTCGCCTGGCCGTTTCTGTATGCCTGTAATGGGGAATCGAACAGGAAATTGCGTTATTTCCAGTTGGGGAATGACCAGTTTGCCAACTGGATCAAGTATGTCAGATTTGCCAACAAGCCCAGTGAGGAGAATGTGGGTGTTTATGTCAAGGAGAATCAAGTGTTTTTTGTTACGACGCGAGAGATCGAGCCCCATGAAGAGCTGCGGTTGGTTTATTCCACGGAATATGCGGAATTGATTGGGTATGAGACGCCGCCGCAGTGGAACAATGGTAAGAACTATGAATTTTTGTGGTGATAAAATATTCAAGAATTTGTTCTTTAAATGTGATAATTCCACTTTTTCCGTTTATCTTCTATGACGTTTGTTTTTACGTTTTTGACTAGTTAATGAATAATTTGCTGTGATCCGGTTTATAAACGTTTATTTCGGTTTTACATTTACATTTATTTATTATTTTCGACTTTTTTTGGAAATTTGTTATCTTTAATTCAAAAGTTTGCTTTTCATATCAGTTTCCCGTCCGTTTATTTTGTTTTTCACTTTATGCAATATATTCTCTTCTTCTTTAGTAATTTTTTATTTCGAATAGTGCTCATTTCATTGCGCTTGTGTTAAACGGCGCTCCGCACGTCTTATTGTTATTTTCTCCGTTATGCAGGTTTAATGGTACATTATTCGCAAAAGATCACCTCGGATGCACCAGCTGCACCTGATCCTCCTCGGAGAACTCGAAGAAAGCGTAGAAAACCACTCCAGTCGTCAGAACATAACACACCAGCTACAGCGGACGTCGCTGTGGATGCTTACCCTCCATCTCCAGAATTTCCGTTTCCTAGTTTCTCGCAGGAAAAGTCTCCCGTAGCCTCTCCGATTTCAGTGGGGATTGACGACAAATGTGCCATTGTTATTGACGACGATGATACAGATGATACCGGCATTGAGGAAGTCCCGCGGAAGGTTCGGCAGAGACTGACGGGATACCAGGATACGACACAGGTTGATAGACCGGTCGAGAATGTGATCAGTCCATCCTCAGACAACGGTACGTTTTCTGTACTATTATTCTGCGTATCTCAAGTAATTTTGTCCGGTTTTGTTACTGATTGTATTTTCAGTTTCATGATTTGAATTAATTCTTTATTTTTTTGTGAGTTTCGGTCCGACCATTTCTGTTTTGCAAAAGTTACTTCGGACATATTTTTATTGGTACGGTGACTACGGTTGCATCTACGGTATTTCTTTCGAAGAATCATTTGGCTTGTGTATATTTGATCTGGTAATGTTTTACTTTTTCCCTTGTTACCTTATGGTTTCGTAGTACTGTATGTTCTCGGTTTTTTTTATTGTTTCCGGTTCGGTTTCTCGTAGTGATGCATGCTTAGCGTACATATTGTCCTTTAGGAATATTTACACGTTTGTCTCCATACAGGACCTCCTGTTCTCCTGCTGGTTTCGAATGGTCCGATGGTAAATCCGTTATCACCGAAAAATGTCCAAGCTGAAACCATAAACGTTCAGGATGCAGAATTGTTAACCGCATCGAGTGATCTTAGCGGTACTAACCCCGCGGCCAATCCACCATCGAACAACGGTAAGCCTAATTATGATTACTACTTCTACGGAATTCTTTCTATTTACGAAAATGTTGTTTGACGAGTGGACAACGATTAGCTATACAAAATGTCGTAGAAAATTATATCTCGAGCTTTCCAGTAGTGCTGATTCGCTTTCTTGAAATATCCTTTATTGCCTCTGTAATAACGATCATATCGTATTTCGGATATTTTACGCAATTACAGTACAAAGTTGTACTATTGTTTCCATTTTTTATTGGAGACAGTAATCGTTATTGTCCACAGTACAGCCTGGTTGTGTTCTACAGGTGCTTCTGCTGATTTAGCCACTTGCCTGTTGATTGTGCGCACAATTCCCTCTGAACCAGTTGCGCCATGCGCGTCCTCGCTTTCCACAATCCCAGTTGCAAATCCACCCTCACACCCGGTTATGACAGTCGACGACACTCCAGTAGATGCTACCCCATCGTCTTGTAACATTTCTGCAAAGAGCCCAGTGCCCTCGGGGGTAAGAATTCGCACAGTACGCCCACCAGCACCCTTTGTGTTGCTCACCTCCCGACCGCTGCGTCCCCTTCTCCCCAGAGGAGGAGATGTCCCGATCAGTCAGGAGTTGCATGAGCTGTGCAAGCAGGTAATAGAACCGGTCTTTTCAAGTTTAGATTGGTGCGAGGTTTGAAAAATACGGTACGTAGCGGCTCGGATTACAGTGTACTAGTACAGGAAGTTGTGCTGCTCTGGTATTATGTTAATACAGTGGTCAATACAAAACCAATCGAGTCATAGTATAGCATCGCAATAACATGCGAAAGAAGCAACAAGAACAGTGTGTAAGCGAAAGCCTTCTGTCGATGAAATCTCTGCGTCGAAATGGCAAAAAGCTAACTAATTTCGATCCTTATTGTTAGGTCAACCCAGATGTTGAAGTCAAGTTGCCCAGCTGTCTTCCCTCGTCCGAAGAATGCGAAAGGTCAACGCCAAATAGCGATGAGAACCAATTTCTTGTGATGGTGAAGAATGTTGATCAGGATGAGGAAATGGAACAAGCACCCCAGGAGGAGGATGTCCCAACCGTACGCAAACGGAAACCGTATCAGCGACCGTATCAGAACTGCACGCTGTGCGGATACCGGTGTAATATCATGGGTGATCATATGTGGAAAAGGCACCCGGAGTATGTGGAAGAACACTGGAAAGTCCGGTGTGAGACGTGCGGGATGAAGTTCAGTAATGAGTCGGGATTACGGAGTCATACGGCGTGGGTATGTTCGATAGTTCATTTTTTTGGTAGTCGTGTATGTGTTATAGTCGTTTACCGTTACTTGACTTCAGATTTAAGTACATTTCTTGGTTCGTATTGCGCCCGTAGGTTGTTTCGTTTATAGTTTTGCTATTATGATGTCGCGGTTCATTTCGGATTCGCTTTTTAGACCCATCCGCTGGAAGTAACAGAACCTACCGACGAAGAAATCGAAACCGCTATTCAGTACATGAAATCCACCGGGAACTTTACCTACTACTGCAATGACTGCGAGAAGCATTTCCCGAGTAAGGAGACCCTCGAATTGCACGAATATCAGCATCAGGAAGATTCTGCAACGGATCATCCAGAAAGGAACTGTCCATCATGTTCCTTTGTTGCTGACAACTTTTCCGCTCTAGTCCAACACACTTCCCAGCACGCTTTTGCCACGAACGAGCGGAAGCCATGTTTTCTTTGCGGCGAATATTTTATCCAGGTTAAAATGCACATCCAGGCTCACCACCCGGAAGCCGTTGTTAAAATGAGCGAGGATTGGGAGTACGAGTGTAAAGACTGCAAGATCCGCTTTCTTGGGGAAGAACAGTTGGCGCTCCATAACCGGAAGCGCCATAAGGTGTTCCGGTGTTTGTACTGCGCTAAACTGGCCAGTACACATACGGAGCTTCGTCTGCATGCTGTGGAACACGTGGACAATGGTACGAAGAAAAAAACAATAATTTCATTTGTTTCAAGAGCACTTTAAACTTGTCCGCACATTTGGATTGGTTTCCCGGTTATATAAGTTTAGAAACCAATGAGTTTCTATCTGATTATGCAGTCTGACCAGTTAGCACTACTGTCGCAACTTCAGGGCTTAACTTTCTCTTTTGCAGAAGGAAAATATCCGTGCCCATCCTGCGACAGAAAATTCCCCACCCATCTCAGATTCCGCCAGCATTTTGAAGATGGCCATAATCTGAAGGGAATCAGTGCGTGCACTTTGTGTCAGAGCGTATTTCGCAGTGCATACCGCTTGGCGCAACACATGGAATGTCATCTGGGACTCCGGAAGAGTCGGGCTGGGGTGATGCGGAAGAAGGAGCGAAACAAGGACTACATACGCCCGACCCAGCGGATGAAGTGGGAAGAGTTTCCGCACAAGTGTATAGCGTGCCGGTTGGGATTCATGAAGGCCATGTCATTGTATAAACACAATCAGAATCGACATGCTGTGAATGATTAGCGGACAAGCTTGTTGTGCTTGAAGTATTATTTTGCGGATATAAATGTCGATATTTTTCGGGTATTGATGTCGTGTAAATTTCTCGTGTATCGGAAACGAAACTTGGGTTTCTATTTGATTTTACATGGAATTAAATTGTTTTATGAAACGAACATGGTTCAATACGGTTTCTTTCTGCTGATATTGCCCGTTTGATTTTAAAATAGGATCTGTTCCATGAGATGGAGTATGATAAAATCAATGTAACTGCAACGTAAAATGTGTCTTTATACAAATAAGTTTGGTATCACATAACGCAGAATGCGCAGGGCCTTACGTATAACAAACTTGACCTACTTACCAGTTTCCTCTGTTCAGACGATGATATTCTGAAGTTTTTTGCTATCACTGAAACACATCTTTCCGCATCTGATCCTGCTCAGCTGTATTCTGTTCCTGGATATTCATTGTTTCGGAGTGACCGACCGAAAATTCATGGAAAATCGCGTGGTGGGGGAATATTATGTTATGTTCCTGCTTGTATTACTGCTATACGTATTGAGCCGAATTTTCGTTCCAAAGGATTTGAGACATTATGGCTTAAGCTGTCTCTTTCCCGTCGTAAAATTATCATCGGAGTTGTCTATCGCCAACCAGATTCTTGTTCAGCTGAAACGAAAGCGATGTTCGAACATCTACGCGAGGTTCTTCTGAAGAACCCGGGCTGCGATTACATGGTAATGGGTGATTTTAATATCGATATATCCCCTAATTCAGTTAACCCATATGTCAGTCAGTACGAAGATTTTGTCAACGATTTTTCTTTTGAAAATAAGGTGATCGGACATACTCGAGTTGCACAGCGCTTGAAAAAGTCTGATAATACCTTAGCCGTAAGTTCCACAAAAACTGATCACATTTTGTGCTTTCCAAAAGATTCGTACGTCTCGGTTGAAGCGAATGAGGTCGAATTTTCCGATCATCGTTTGTGTAAAACTGTTTCTGCTTTTAAATGCGAAAGACCCGCTCATAAAATGACTTTTTTTCGAAACTGGAAGCAGACACCTGTCGAGGTGTTTCAAAATCAAATTTCCGAATTTACGAAACAGTATGTTAAGGAAATATGCGCTGTAGAGGGTACCACGGCGTACCTATAGTTTGAATGTATACTGCGGAAACACGGCGTATGCTATAATTGTAAACAAGTAAACATTATACACAGTAAACACTGG
>JAQGAU010004083.1:0-12152 GCA_034698045.1 Paramacrobiotus richtersi
TCTTCATCCACCAGTATGTAAAACTTCTACAAGACCGCGCTTCCAAAAATTCTCGTCTGGGACCAGGACAAGGTATTATTCCTGCCGGCCAAGAGTACCAGACTCTAATGAATGTCTCCGGTGTAACAACAGGAAACTCTGTGGGTTTACGTATTCGCCTGCAAGTCTCAAACGGCCCGTCGTTGATGACAAGTTGAAATGTTCCCCCATCGTCGAGTGTTATCTCTACCTTAGCTAAGCTCCATACCGAACAGCCATAGCACCCTGGGAAGTGGACCATTTCTAGAATGCGCGCGGGAAACCAGAATTCCGGACCGTGCTCTCTGACAGCAACGAGTACCTCGACAGGGTCTCTGGTGTCCTTTAGCAGCCAGTCGGGAGACACTGCTCGCACATCTTCGAAGGGAGCAAACCTGGTCTTTCCGCTGTCCGTGCAGTCCCAATTCATCAGTACACCACTATCGATAACATAACGACGTATGCCCGGTAAAAAAATCCCTCATGGTTCTTGACGTCCACCAAAAACTTGTCATATACTCCATCCTGCTGCAGCCAGTTTGGCCCCCTGATGTCCCATAACTGACCTCCGTAACTTTTGAACCTTGAACTTAATTTGCGAACACGTTCAGCAGACTTCTGAGCAAGCTCATATATATAGCTAGCGTTTTCTCTTATAAAGCATAAGCAAAACTAGACATCCGAAGGTAATGCGGAATTTTTTACACGCAGGATAATCATCTGCAAACCTAGCAGTGAATGCGTACATAAAATAGCAGTGGAGGTCAAGAGGACATGTTAAGTTTAGGGCTATTCCATTCCGTGTGCGGTCCAGAGAGTGCTGATGTGTGATAAATCAATACTGGATTAAGCACAACCTAACAACCTGACCGCATGGAATTATTGGAAGCCTAAGCACTCCGCCCGTCTTTGCACCAGTTTCCGCTATGGACTGTTGGGTCGGGAAGGTAGAGAGTCGCATAGGCTGTATGTACGTACATACCGTTGTAGCACAAGCTGGCAGCATTTTATCGACCCAACGGCGCTCGATAATTATTGCACTGTTTACTGATTACTCTATGCAGGGACAAGATTTATATACAGCTTCTCCTACTTTTGCACAGCCCATGCAAGCAGTACTGATTACTATTGAAATCAGCGGCGTTAATATGCCCAAAAGGCACCCGGGCCTCGCAAGGCACTTTAAACATTATGCACAATCTGCTTCGATAATTCACGATATTCTTGTTTGCATTTCTTAAAAATATTATAATTTCCAGCATACAGAGTTATAGGACAATGCACCGCGTTTTCCAGAATGTATCTCTGAGTTTTTTATAGCCGGTCATTTTTTATTTGCAATTCGTTACTTAGTGCATTAAAACACGGTGAGACGGTGGCATTTAAACCACCGCCGTAAACATTACAAGATATAAATCTCGTTTAAACGTTCTCTTCCGTCCATGGTTCCTACGGCGGAATCTCTTAGTTAAATGACGCATGTTCACCCTCATTAAATTCGCCTGTACTGTGATTCGTCTTGTAATGTCGTGATCTGGCGCTACTGTCCACTACACATATAATTTTTTAGATAAACGTAGACTGTACTTCTACAGACTATACTTTGCGGCGTATGACAAACAAACTGTTGTATAATTACTGCAATATTCGTGTTCCATTTTATTATATTCGAAATGAGAATGTTATTTATATATTTTAAAGCGCCAAAATTTGAAATATGCATTAATCAGATTCCAAATTACTATATTTCTTTGGTGTATTATGCATGTATTTCGAGCCGTCACAATTCGTGATACAGATTAATTGTATTCCATATTGTTGCGTTCATAAAAAATTCACTTCATATTTATGAATATGGATGTGATGTATTGAGTGACTTTGGGTCATCACAAAAATACAGCGATAGCGATATGCGATACAAGAAACACCTTCGGCTGCCGCCTCAGGGTTTCTTGAAATCCGTGTTCACAACTAATTTGAAAAAATGT
Source organism: Paramacrobiotus richtersi (assembly GCA_034698045.1). Taxonomy (NCBI): domain Eukaryota; kingdom Metazoa; phylum Tardigrada; class Eutardigrada; order Parachela; family Macrobiotidae; genus Paramacrobiotus; species Paramacrobiotus richtersi. The sequence goes on from JAQGAU010004083.1 coordinate 2,007, forward strand.
AGTTCTGCTTCTTCAGAACTAGTTGTCGGTCTGATCCGTCCTTGCGAACGTTTGCTTTAACAATTTACGCGTTACGTTTGAACGGTCTTAGTTCAATGAATCAATGGTCGTGGCTATTTATTCCATCAGTTCCGCCCGATTCCTCGAGCTTTGGTCGCTAATCTTAGTTTTTTTCTTATGGCGTTTCTTGGTTGTTTTGCGAACGTAATAAAAAATGAGTTTCCTTATGTCTTACGTACCCGCATGTGACAGACGAAACCGAATGAACGGTAAAAAACTCCGTGCGGCGTACGTTTTGCCCACCCCAGAAAGTTTTTGCTGAGGCTCTCTCCGCGTGCACTGAAAAGAAGGTCATTTGGCTATTTTTGCCGGGCGGGATCAAGCGAGCAATTTTACGCAAGCACTTTTTTACTAGCCCACTAAATAATGGGCTTCGCTAGACGGCTGGAGCCGGACAGTTCCCCGTAGAAAGAGTTCTGTGCAGCTGCACGCCGCGAGATCGGAAAAAGCTCGATATCGGCCGTGTATAAGCTGACATACTGTTCGAAGAAGGACTCCACTTGGTGCTGTTTGCACCGTGACACCTTGGGCTGCCGGCTCAGGGTTTCTTGAGATCAATGTTCAGGATTGGTTCGAAAAGTTATTCTTCTCAACTTTTTTTCCAAACAAACTCTCGGTCTGATGCGCCATTGCGAACGCTAGCTTCGGAACACGTTTTGATCACTTTTGTCTGAATGCTCTTCGCTATTTATTTTGTCAGTTCCGCTCGGTTCCTAGAGCTATAGCCTTGGTTACTAATTGATCTTAGGCAGTGTTTTCTTGGTAATTTTCTGGAGATTCGGAGACGCTGACACTTTTGCCCGAGCAAAATAAATAATCGGCTTCCTCCATAACAAGGCCTGAGCCGGACATTTTTTCCTGTAGATAGCAATTATTTAAAGGACTCCGGCAAAAATTGTCCTGATGACCTTTAAGTTGAAGTCCCTGAGCACGCGGATACTTGAGTACGAAGATTTTTAGGTTGGAAAAATTCACGTACGATGGAATTTCTGCCCTCCGGACCGTTGTACCTGTTCACAGATGGTTGTGTTCGCCTTGCAGTTTTGCTGTCGGGTTTTACCAGTCACATTTTTAATTTTGCAGAATGTTTTTTTATTCTTTCTTTTCAAGGGATACAGGCAACGAGAAGACTCTTTCGGTGTTTCGTTCTGTTCCCAAGAGAAATACGAGAACATATTTTGCTCGTAGCATTCTTCATTCTTCTTTCGTTTGCTCCAGGTCAAACGTTTGGTGCTAAAGCAGACACCTTGTTCCTTTTATTCGTTTATGCCGTTCTGCCGTTCAGCTCGAATGTTTCATACTAACGCATACGATGTCGTTTTTAACATCACCCCTCTTTAGTTCGCCAAAATATCCCTAATTAAATATTTTTATTTGCACCAACACTGTTAGAAAATACCCTTTCTGGTTAACAGCTTCTGCAGTTCAAGCCAAACAATGCGGAGCGTTCACTTTGTGGGTTCACCGATTTGCTGCAGCCCTCCTAGTTTAAATGTACTGCTGGACATCTCTATATAAAGGATTCCTCGAAAACCTTCCTCTAAAACCTATTCGAGATTCTGTGACACTTTGCACTTTGCACATTCTGGCTTTGCACACAGATTTGCTACTTGTTTTTCAAACCTGTCATATACGGTACTCTTCCCTATTCATAATCATGTTCGTTGGTCTAATCTTCTGATCTAAACCGTTCCGGCAAAACGAGATCGAGAAAAATTGCAGTGTTTAGGGTTTACCGGTTTTCGTTCTACCAGAGATAACGTTTCGGGAATAGATAATAGATATACCACTATGGTAAATATTTCTGACTGGTTTCTGGATTACATGAATTTGGTCATAGCAACGCTTAACAGTACAGATACTTATACGCTATATTAATTATCTGGTTGTATTCTGTATTATGTACCGTATGCGTAAGGCACAAAAATTCATTTTTTCCCGCTCTGCACTGCCAGTATGTTTCTTTCAAAATAAAACGTCATGTGTCCCCGTTTTGAGCTATGCTCTATCCGATCAAGTAGTTTATTTGACCGGAGATTGTTTGGTTTGGGAGATTTAGTTATCCCGGGACGGAGTTCCGTAATAGGAACTAGAACTAGATAGAGCATAGCAACTGCCTTACTGTACTATGTTGTTGTTGCCTAGTTTGTTATTCAGTCATTGTTAGTTCTAGACCTATGCCGGTAGAATATTTATGTATTAACAAATATCGGTGCCGACATTACAATGGACTATCCCATTTCGCAGTAAATTAAAGATTTAAAGCACGAGTTTGCGCGGTTTTGCTGTCTTGCAAAGGTGGCCGGTCGCGGCCCAACATATGCCGTTACTAGTGGATTAGCTGCAAGCCACCCCATTAGGTCCTGCGCTCCAGCGGGACCTCACAAAGGTCACAATCGTAATGGGAGTAGAGGTTTACATGCTGGTTACAAACGTTGATTACACCAACGCTTGTAAAACGCGTAACAGACTGCCAGAGGTTGCGTGAACGCCTAACAGATTGCCATCTCGCACCAATCAGCTTTAGTTCCCTAGGGCAGAGAAATCAATCGCATTGCATACCATGCAATGTAGTCAGAACTTTTACAACACTTCATTTAGTTTAATAAATCGTTACATTATCCTGCTCCATGGCTGAAATTTCGTACACTTAGTAGAATGTGCAGGAACCAGGTTGACGCTATTGCCGTGCCGTCAGTCCTTTGCTGAAAACTGCTGTTCAAGTACTTCCCGACTTCGAGCCTACAAGAACATAACAGCATTCAACATATGCACACTAACGATGTTCCAACAGAATTAGCGACACGAAGCCGTACAATTAGCATAGATGCCCAAATCCATGCCACCGGGGAAAGAGTCATCCTCTGTGGCTCCGTTATCTGCGCAAGTCCAACCAATATGGTTCCGCCCTTGCGGAATACTTTTTCCCCATCGCACGAACTCTTCCAGTTCACAGCACGAGCAATCCGACTTATTGCAGAGATTGTTGTCCTCGAAGTGGTACTCAATACGATGGTCATCCCGCGGAGTGATAGTTATCCTAATTTCCTTTGGAATCTCGGTCAGTGAATTGTACGAAAGTTTCAGTTTTTCTAGCCGCGCGAAGACAAATTCTGCACCGCTGCGGGAAAGGGATTTTAAACCGGGCTTTTGTGAACTAATTAGCAGATACTCCTGCGATAAAGAACACTTATTGCACTGTAATTCCAAAGACCATTAAATACATTAGATAATTAACGATGCAAACTTACTAACGTTTCTGCAGCGGGTTGGAAAACGGACCAGTCCAACCGCTCTATTGCATTATTGTCGAGACCAACACCTTTAAGTTTCGACACAGCCGAACCGTTCCTTTCCGGTGCAACATCTGGACCTAGCAGGGAAAGCGACTGGAACGTATCCAGTGCGAGAGTGTGTATTCCACATGAATCCATGCTCAGCATTTCGAGCGATCGAAATCCTTGAAAAAATTCTCTATCCAGATGGTTCAGCTTACTGTATTCCATCAATAGACCGGTTATCTGGTGCCTAATATTGGCCAGAAATTTGTCAACCGGCGGGCGTTGTTTGGGACCCGCAGCTCGAAATCCTCGTAACACGACCCTGGTCACGGCTGTAATCAGTGGAATGGGTTGGCTGTCTTCGCGTAAAACGATACACTGATGTGTTGCACTGGAATTTGGACAGTTAATGTTCAGGATTGTAAAGGAAGATGGCATCGAGCTGACATTAAAGTTGTCCGGAATTGTCAGGTTTGCTTTGCGACAGTCCAGTTGGGAAACTGCCGACCAGTATTGGCAGTCGGGATGTGGAACCGGATCATCTTCCCAACAGCTAAAACCGCGCAAAGTGAAGATGATCAATGTGCTAAAGAAAAACAGCTGCATTCTTCCTTTTTCTGCTTGTTAACACGAACTTCATAAAGAATCAAGAGTTAGGAAATTCTTGCGAATAAAATGTTGTACGTTTATATAGTACTTTCATGTTTACGCACAACTGCTCTCCAGCGGCTAAGGTGATGATTGCGATCACATATTTCTCAGTGGTGCACAATCAGATTGAGTTGTTTTGCTGGATAAGATCTGATTTTGCACGGGCATGCCGGAAAACGCTTGTGGATAAGTCATACATGTTTGTTGTTTTGGTCAGAAAATGCCGGGCACAACTGGCATTTGTCGTGGGAAATCCGTCTATAAGCTGATAACATTATTTCATAACACTCAGAACTTGTGGCGGCTTTGCTAGCTGAGTTCGGACTGCCTTCAGCGGCACAATAAAGCCTTTGCGACACATACGCACCAGGATGAAAGAAATTCGTAATTTGTTTGGCTATAATATAGGAAGGATGGAAAAACAATAACAGCATAAAGCCACTTATAATTGCTTTAGAAATTGCTATAATTGCTTATAACTGCCTGGAGTCATGGTTCAGCATTATGGAAAAGTGAAGTACGCACGTATCATTAGATTTTCTGCCGACTGAAGCGGGAAAATAAATGATGACTGACATTCGTACCACCGTTACACCGGCGTTTTATCTCTCAACAATACAATAATACTACGTGCTTCGGCAATAGGATAGTACAAAGTAACCAGTGAAACCCGGAGGCAGTCTGTCAGTGGCGAGCATAAGACGCAAATGACGGGGTGCTGAAGAATTATTCGCATAACAAAAGAGGAGTTCTTGTTGATTTTAGCACCAACATTTGACAGAGGGTGACCCCTTCGTTAAGCTTTGACAGACGCGCGATTTCGTATTCCCTGGTCTGTGCTCCACTGCGGTCTGTAATTCTCAATATCCGGTTCCGTAATATTCTCAATGCAGGCCGAGAACTTTGCTTGATCGTTCCGTTCGGCACAATCATGGAAACCAGCTCTGATTCCGCTTACCGATGAGCCGAAACAGTATGCGGTACATTTCAAAACCGGCTTCAGTATCTCAGAAATCGTCTCTTTCGCAGTATAGTATCAGTCTAGTCTGGAAACTTGTTCTGCCCATCGGCGGCTAGCACTTGCATCGACAAACCACCATCCATACCGGATTATAAAACAGACGCAGGCTGAGTCAGTTGCAGTAATTCTCTCCGTGTTGATTTGCCTATACGAAGACATGGACGCCGCCTCCATTCCCGTTGGTCTCCTTAGTGTCAGTTCCCTTGTAAATAACGCCAGTATCGCTTTATACAATGCAGCTGTTTCCGCTAATTCTTTCTCCGGTAACTTGATGGTATCGCCCATCAGCATCCTTTACTGCACGATGCTGCTGTATTTCGGCGTTAAAGGGCCTGCCAGGGAAAATATCCGCGATGCTTTTGGACTAAAGACAGTCTCATGGGCGGATTCCAATCAGGACCTAGCGAGAGCATTTGGAGAACTGATGGACAGCATCGGAACGCCGTACAAGAAAGTGCAGTTATCACTGGCCAATGCGGTACGTAACTAGTTAATGCACTAGTTTCTTGGCTACACTGTTGCTAAATTGCTCTAATGCACTGCGTGCCGGAAAAGCCATATAACGAGTCCATATTTGCAATCCACCGCAGAAACAGTAGCTAATTCCAGCTAAGATAATTAAAGTCAGAAAAATTACCAGGAAAAAGACATTGTAACTGAATTTCCTTGTCCATTGTTGATGAGTCTAAATTATTAAACCCTCCTCGAGTGAAATAGGAACACGATCTGCAATTCCGTTTGTCTATCATTGGACTTTGGTTACAGATATTTATTGACAAACAAGTGAAGGTCCAGAAAAAGTACCTGACACTAATCAACAGTACGCTCCACGCATCTCTAGCGACGGAAGATCTATGCAACGATCCGGGATCTTCGGCCGGTCATATTAATGCATGGATCGAAGCCAACACTGGTGGCAAAATTCGCAATCTCGTGACACCAGCAGCCATCAGTAAATCGACCAAGTTTGTATTGGCCAACGCCATGTACTTTAAGTCAGAATGGGAGTGGGGTCGTTTTGAACCTTTTATTTCTGATTTTACGTTAGAGGACCCTTCGAAGAAAAAAACAAATCTGCTTCGCACAACTAAAGAATGGAATCGTTATACAGAAGACACGCGTCTCGGACTGCAGTATCTTGAAATCCCGTATATCGGGCACAAAGCGTCGTTGCTGCTCTTTTTGCCGTTTGAACTGGGCGGTCTACGTAAACTTGAGAAAAAGCTAACCTTGAAAGCGATACAAGAGATTGGGAAAAATGCGGTGCACGGGCCAACTGTGCGTGTCAGCATAATAATGCCAAAGTTCCGCTTGGAATCCGAGTTTAATGCCATTGACCTGCTTAACAAAATTGGTGTAACAAAAGTCTTTCATCCCACAGCGAATTTTAGCGGGATGTTGCTGGAAGACGATTCTGCGATGGGTTTTAGGGGATTTCATAAAACGTTCATCGGTAAGATTCGGTTTTCCGTGAGGATGTCGCAAAGTGGAATATTCCCACAGTTTTCTAGTTGGTTAATTAAAACGCACTTTTGACAGACGTTAATGAGCAAGGAACGGAAGCAGCAGCTGTCACCGTCTTCCTGGGTATGGCACTATCAATGCCGCCACCTCCACCGCGCTACGTCGAATTCATCGCTAACCGTCCGTTTCTATATGTGATACGGCACAATCCATCCGGTGCATTCCTTCTGATGGGTCGGATGGAGAAACCGTAATTGTCGTGTGCACGTGTTGCACTCTTCACTTACCTTAGTTATTATTGCAATTTATTTTATTTTTTTGCAGCGAAAAATAGCTGTGAACTGTGAACTTAAACTACGTCAATGTGATCGCAACAGGAAGCAGAATAAATCGATCTTAATAGTTCATTTCGCATGCATATGACTCATTCCCGGTTATTATGACAGACATTCATAACACGGGAAGTTAAATCTGGTGCATCTACACCACGCACATGCGATAACATCATAACCACAATGAAATTCGGCAAAAAGAGAACTTTACTGACCAGAAGAAATCCAGACAAATCTGTGCCCACCTGCCCTGAATGCCAATTAACCGGTCGCAGAATGAGGACTTCGCGTATTATACAGTACAGCATTGGCCCGCTGCGATCTTCGCAGCACAAGCTCCTCGATCTTTCAGTTTTATCACTGTATCCGATGACATTAGTACGTGAAGACGTTGATAACAGTTTGCATAAATTCGATTAATGCTCCGGACACACTTCTTCGGGTCTTATTCGTAGGTTAGTGACAGGGCGGGACATAATCACAGCGTTCACTGATATGTGTTCCGCGTTTTCTGGATCTGAGTCAATGCACACTAGTAGTATCCTGAGATAAGCATGCGTAACTACACTTACACTTAATCACATTACATGAACCATGTACAATATTCAGAGCGGAAGAAATTAACCATGTACACAACATCATGTATACAGAACAAAGTGCAGTATATAACACGTTTCCGAGGTTATGATTTGAAACCCTTGCAACAGGAAACTTTCCGTCGGGACGTTTGGTCAGGAGCGACACGTTTAACCATTGGATGAGCTGCCCTTCTACGCTCCCTGAACAGAAGTCACCGGGATCTCTGGTGTCGCATCTTCCGCTGGCGCCTCGGTCGCCGGTGCAGCGGCAGCACCATGGTCCACCCAGATCCAGTTTCCTCCTGGACCTGCGGCATTGCCACCTTGGCCTCCCTTTGGTGTATCAAACAGTACTTCGCTTGTATAAAGGCGACGGTTGCCGAAATTTTCATCTTTGATAAACCTAAATGCAGCGATGGTTTAAACAGTTACGTCTGTCATGGTTTACAGTGCGAAACCTTACGCGTCGCAGTCCACATTGAACCAGTAATCGCAAATGAGGGTGATTGGGTTGAAAAGGGTGCGATTAACGCAGATGTAGCTCGTCATGTTGCCGTTGACATCACAGCGATGGAAGGTTTGACATTTGGTGGAAGGATCTATTAAAACAGAATGTACTCTGATAGTGCGGCGATTATCGTTGCAGAGACATATTGACTAACGATTATACAATTTTACATTAAATATTAGGAAATACTACAAAGTTGAAGGAGGGGAGACTCATATATAAAGGCTGCCGATTTAATTTTTGGGGTACTGTATCGGCTGCTTCATGTTAAAAGTATAACGAAGTGTCTATAAGGAAGTATATTTCCGTTCAGTATCAGAAACTCCAAATGGCAGTAGCCGCAGTACGTATTTGCAATGTGAATCACCGAGTTTACAATTCAACGAGATAATAATAGTGCTTACCGGCATAATATCCAGGAAACTGCTTATCCGCACAGGTGAAGCTGGGCGCTGGGATATCATACTCATTCCTTTCCGGCCACACTACTTCCTTTTGGGCGAGGAGTGCATAGATTTCCGGGTTGGTCAAGATCTTCCTCCAGTCAAAGACGTACTGGTGGCTGAACGACTGACTAACAGCCGCCTTAGCGGTATTCTGGGCCACTGCAGCGCCAACGAGAAGGAATAGAATTACAACTTTGTACATGGTCATACGGATATAACGACGCGTTCGTATAGAAAACACGGAAATCGGAGAGTATTCTACATGATAATTGAATATTTGGACGTATTTATAATTCGATCGGCCGAACTTTTTGTGAACTTTGTCATGTATTTCTTGGACACAAGGTTATGCAGTCTGACAAATTTATTGCAGCTTACAAAGGTTAATTGCTGCCTAGGGATATCACATCAACCGCGAATACCAATGATACCGCTTAATGGGCTATTATGTTAACAATAGTATAATTTAGGATTGCCTTGTTTCCAGCCTAACTAACTAACCGTTTCACGAAGCTTTTCCCGGGTTTCGAAATCTTCATGTGCAATTTCAAACAAACAGGAATGTACCGAATTACGGCAAATTTACGATATTAGCCGTCGATTCGGTATATTCTTCAATAACTACTGCGTCATCGTGCAGACTACCGGCCGTTGAAAGAAATACCGCATTTTAATAATTAAGACCAGTTTATGGCATGCGCTGGTAGATAAATAGATAACACGTAGATAAATTGCTCTAATGCCTGAGCTTATGCTGAGCGTTACTGTATAATTTTATTACGGTTTGTACGACGTGATCGGAAATCTGCACGGAAATCCTACCGACATGCCATATAATTACTGTACTATGCGTGACTTTTTAGACGACTCATACTGCCCAGTTTTATCGATGACCATTACAGTTTTTCCTGCACCGCGCTGTTTGAAAATTTAACCATGTTAATGTCTGATTATAGCGTACATGATTAAGGCAATCGTTCGACGTCTAACACTAGCGCTCCACTAACAGCAGTGGTCACCTGACCGCAAATGCCGAACACAAATGAATTTCTATCACGTTTTGTTGTTGATCTTAATCAAATCTTGTCCGCCGTATGCCTAATTAAAACTAACAAGTCACTCACAAGCCATTAATTAACTGTATACAACTGACATTAAATGCGTCCAACGGAGCGAACGAACGTTTCTTGGGGCTGAACCGCTGTTTACCGCCACTTGCGTATTGACTTAGGTCTTAGAATATTGTCAAGATTATTTTCGTACCTCTGTTTCTTGTCAACCCGTGTCGGCACACGGAAACACGTTGTTTCGGATTAAACAGCAATCAAACATATCAGGTTCAATGTCAAGTCATCATAGAAACACAGCAAGGCACAGAACCACACGCTTCGATATTTACCCAAACATATCGATTTTTATTTCCGGTAACGCGAAAACTATAAAGGGTTTTACACCGCTGCTACATATATCCCCAAATCATGCAGTCTAACGGTTACAATCTGAGATGCTTTGACCTTGTATATTAGATAATTTTCGACCAGTGGGTCTACATTGTTTGAGGCAGTTTTCTTCAAGATAAAACATACAGAGAATCTGTCAGTACGTTATCACCCCTGACCTTGATAAAGATCCTTCAGTTTTTTCGCTTCCCGTTGACCGGAAAGCAGAGCACCGTGCACCATTGACCAGTATTTGGGATGCGTCGCCTCGCCCGCAAATAACAAACCAGGAACTTGGACCTTCCGTCCACTCAAATTTTTTTCGTAAACATATTCACTGCTGGAAAGATCGCTGGACGTGAGGCC
>JAQGAU010004084.1:0-12152 GCA_034698045.1 Paramacrobiotus richtersi
TTGAGGGGATCTGCTTGTATGTTCCGCAGATCTGAACCGTTGCTATTTCCGTTTGACAATGTAATAAGAATTCTTATTCGGAAAGAAAGTATGTACCGAGCAGTCGAATGTAAAATCAACGGCATAATATTATTATTAAAGTTACTGGCCATAGAAGTACTGTGCTTCTCTGGCTTGGCAATACTTTCAGTAGCTTCCATCAGATGTGTTCGCTCTCCAACTCCAACGCCAAGGGTACCACTTCTTTCTTCCTGACTGGTTTTCGACTATGAGGAAGGCTGGTACAAGCACTCGATCAAAACAAGGATCGTGTGTTTTCGTTTGGGCCGAATGCTTGGAAGCTTTTGTGATCGACAGGAAAATCGTTTGCCCGAAAGCTCGTTTGTTTGTTTCAGAAACAACCAACTATGGGGCGTCCTTTAGCAACCTGGCCGGGTGTTCAACTAGCGGGTTAAGAAATCACTAGATCACCACTGTTGTATGCCGCAAATAACCAACCTTGTGGGAAATCAACCATCTGAAAACTAGTCGCTGGTTTTGCTTTTTGTATCCGATACATACTATGCAGAAAAACAGACGGGCTGCGGTTACTCGATAACTCTGCTGCCTGCATTACTCAAAGTGAAAGTTGGCACTTTAGACATGGCGAAACTGAATCAGACGGGCCTCTCTGGAACTCTTTCCTTCAGATCTAAAGGAAAAAGGCTCACTCACAATCAGCTAGAGCGGCCCGTCTGATTCAGTCTCCCTATGCTTTAGACAACTGACAGTCAAATTGATCACCAAGATTTTCATTGAATGTAGAGGACCTTCGCTCCTCTTCGTTCGATTATATCTGTGATGCTGCTGTACGCAGTGCGGGCGATAACGCATTTCGGGCCTTCAGGAATGAATTAAGCGCATACGAATCTCTGAAATCCGGGCAGTAATGCGCGATTGTTCGCCGAATGCGGCCCAGGCTCGCAGTTGTTGGCGTCGCTCGAACCATCCTACATTTTTCCCTGCATAACATAATGATAATGTCCACTGAAGCAGGCCGAATGGCTCGTCTTATTAGCACGCGTTCACAAATGTTGCTTCATCAGGTAAGTAGTTAGCAATAATATGCATATTAGAATTACCTCTATACATGTGTATACATTGCATGTTAGAAGTATACATGCATATTAGCATATTACATATGGCCATGGGATGTGGCTGACAGACATCTCTGCCATTTCCAGCCAGATTCAGACTTCGTGTTCAACTCTGACAGTATGTAGAGGGTTTTTAACGGTTCGTATCAGTAACCGGCGGGTGAGTATCGACGATTCCCCCCCCCGCCGGTTCACGATGGGCAGTTAAGCACTTCCGCTCATCGACGCTCATAACTTGAGAAATGCGAGTAGTACCCCTGTAATGTTTAAGCGTGGTATGAGTGTTCGTGTTCTGCCAGGCACCATTCCAAACGTGAGCGCAACTGGCAGTAAAATGTCCATACAAATTAAATGAATTATCACAATTCTGTAACACAGTGCCGCTCTTTAGCCGCTTGGATGGACACGGTTATTCCATGAGGCCGTGCAAGACTGCGCCAGAGCCCACCACAAGAAGCAGTCGAAGGCTGACTGGGAATCGCTGATAAAGAAACCGACCGGGTCAGCGTACTTCCAGTTATTGCCGAATCATATCGTTATCCTCGTGTTCCAACATTTGGACAGTGCGCAGCAGTGCCGGCTCCGTCGGGTGTGCGCTGATTGGAACGACATCCTCACATCCCAATACATCACCAGTGTGCTGCGCGTGTGCTACGAGGACAAGAAGCAGGACTACATGTCCGTGGCCAGTCTGCACCATAGCTGGACATCCCACACCACGACCATTGTCAACGCCGGCGTGGACGTCGGATCGCATCGGTTGTTCTGTTATGGGCGACTGTTCCGGGCGTTCCTCCGAACTCGTCTCCATGCCCCCGTGCAGACGATCATATTGGCCGATTTCGTGTGTACGGCGGGATCGCCCTGGAGCGACTGTTATGCGGACCTACTGGCCTACTTCGTTGAGGAAGTGAATGATATGGCAGCCGCATGTCGGGTACTGGCACTGCACAATGTGAAGGTGCATGTCAGTAGGGGCGGTTTGCCGCCAACGTCCATGTACATCCTGCTCACTGGGCGCATTATTGGTTTCCTGACCGTTGAGTATTTATGATCTCTGATAGAAGACAGTCTGCCAGCACAGCTGGCAGCGACACAAGCGAAGCGACTGTCTGATTGGATCGCTTCCGGTAGTCAGCAGCTGGCGCAGGATAGACTGATTGTGAAAGTAAGTTTGACATATCACGCAGTATTGTCAAACTAATATGACCGTAAGTTCGTAACCCTATAAAAAGTTAACAAGAATGCAGTTCTCGGGAGTTAAAGACGATGTTTTATTGAATATGCTTCCATCGTTAGTCAATTAGCTAATTATAACGAGAAGCCATACTGGAAAGCTTTTCTCTGTTTTCGTCAGTTCCAAAATATTCCACTGCTGATGTTTAGCTTGTGATCTAGAGAAGAAGTACACAGAGACTGCGGTATACAGCCGATCACTGAGCTCTTTATTTTTTTGTAATTTGGCACGCTACCGGTGATATCGATGGTAATGGTACAATAAACAGTATAGTGTTTGTTATTTTGCAGGTTTTGAATCACAGACAGAGCAGCGACCCACGGGAAACCGCGCATTACCGCGGGCGGAAGTGGACTGTGGCGGATGTGGCCGCTGTGGAATTGCACAAGTTGAGCAAACTCACTGCGCACAGCCTTGATGCGCTGAGGACTGGGACAACCATCACGGTTCCCGTTTCGTGGTAGCACTCATCCGACGTCAACAGTCCATTAACATATGTTTGTCTCTTTTTCCATTTACTTGTTAGAGCGTAACAAGACTCCTCATGATATCGTGAATACACTTCAATTAAAATGATTTGTTGTATTGAATATGTTCTGCATAGATCAATAATTAGTGAAACAGCGGCTAGACTCCCGTCAAATCAAAGTTTTTGCGCAAACAGTGCCTTTGAATTGATAAAAACATTGCACAGTACTAGTACGGTATAGTACCTACACCATTGTCGATATCCAAGAGGCCCGGAGTGTATTAAGCCATTTGATGCCGGCAGCCAATAACGGGCTTATTAAATATTTCGCGCGTTTTCATGGTACACCTGCAGGCCTGTATTTTACGCAAATATAAATTATGTTTATCAGTAATATGTAGCTGGTGTACTTGTCAATGGGCTTTTTTTCTGGATGCCGGCCGTTATCTCGCCAGTGGCGTGCACGCCACTGGCCCCTTGTCGGTTTATGTAGGTTATGGGCATCTATATTTGCTTGTTGATCTTTAATTAGTGAATGCTTATTAGTGCAGTTGCTTTTTAATCTATTATTTTACCGAATACCGGGCATTGTACTATTAAAGGGCTGATTTGGCAAATAAAAGCTTCGTTTTATGTTCATTATAATTATTATTATTATTTAATGCTATTTATTTTCAAACAGCAGTGATTGTTATTTCATTTGCTATTAGCAACTTTTCTAGCTATTACTTATACTTTTTTGTTATTTATTTCTTTTCACATATTATCGTATAATTTAAGTATATTTCGTAATTAATTCCTTTTTGGAAATTCAGGAAGCATTTTTCATTAATTTACCGTTACATTTCATTTATGTCACTCGTCTCATTTATATATAATTTCATTATCATTTTATAGCTTCTGTTATGCTTTATTATTTAGTCACATTATTTTTCTTCATGTATAATCGGTCCACCCGGAATAAAATTTGCATATTTTGCGTGTGATCATGTGACCGAGCGAGAAAACCTATTCCCAGATTCTTAACACGCAGCTATGAAATGATCTCACCAAATTAAGACACTCTGTTTGGGCAGCATATTTTCACCATTTGTTTCGGGACTTCCTGTCTCGTATTTGCTTCTTTGGGGGGAATTTTTCTAGATATTTCTTCAACTTTCTTGTGCTTGTTAAGAATAACAGGTAGCTGTCACCTGTCAGTGGATACATTGATGGATTTGGAGTTATATGATATAGTTTTTTAGTATTTTAAGTGTTATAGATTTAAAAGAACAACAAAACATGAATTTGTTTTCGGTACGTCGAGAAATGAAAAAAATAGCTGGAAATTCAATTTAATATTAATCGGTCTGGCACAACGAGTTTCAAGTGATTTTGCGGTCAGCCAATTGCAGATGTCGGTAGGCGTTCTCGTTATCACCGCGCTCCGGGAAATCCATTCCAATATTACGGAATGTGAAATCCATTTCGTGCGAAGATTGTTTAATTGGGTAAAACAGTATTTTTTTTTGAAAATATTACAACTGTAAATCCCAGATCTATTGGCAAGACCGAAGTTTCCTTCTTACAACAAACCTCACGCCGAGATGCAGAAATTCAGACTACTGTAACCGGCTCCAAACGGCATTCCAATGGAATTTCCAAATGGCGGTTCGGCGGCTAACAGCTCCGCCCACATCTATGACTTTATGTAAAAGTACTGTGAATTAATTTTGTTCTCGCAGTCTGCTTTTTCGGTTTTCCTCACTGCTCACTGTAACACGGTTGAGAATTTCGCGGACTATTTGCTGCTCTCCGATCAGAAAATCTCTAGATTTCTTACCCTGAATTTTCCCGGACATCTCGCCCAATGGCTAGTGCTGACGCTGGCGACACACAATCGGGAACTGGCCACGGCGAGAGTGATCATACCGAGGTCCCGCATGTAGTCCGGCTTTTCTACCCCGAGAACATCCAGAAACGTCTGGACGCCCTGAAACACATCCTCGAGCAGGACATGCACACCAACCTCTTCCTCCTCGAGGCCAAGCAGCACAAGAAGATGGCCTTATTGTTCGAAGAACGCGCCGATATCATCAGCGGCACCCAAGAACCCTCGGCCGCCGAGGCCGTCTTCCAGCTGAAGGACGCCATCCCGGACCTGGAAACGACGCCCGCCGACGATCGCAAGGGAATCCCCAACTTTTGGTCCACGGTCCTGCTGAACCACAACCACACCGTTGATCTGATTGAGGAGCACGACCACGGGGTCCTCGAGTTCTTGGCCGACATCCGCACCGTCTACCAGGAGAAACCGCTGGGCTTTTCGCTGGAATTCGAGTTCAAGGAGAATCCCTGGTTCAGCAACAAGGTCCTGACGCGGTCGTATGAGTTCGAGGACGGGGGCGCCGTGGCCAAGGAGGATCTGTACATGAGCACCGGGCTGCAGCCCAAGAGTTCCAAGGGCACCGTCATCGACTGGAAGGAGGGGAAGAATCTGCTCAAGGGAGAGATGATCACGTTCCAGGTATTTAACCGTATTTTGAGCGGGTTGTAGGGTTCGTTTTGTGGTTAGATTCGAGAAGGACCCAGTGGGTGATTTCCGGGTTCTTCGTGGATAATTCTACTTTCTCGCTGTTGTGGGCTGGTTCATCGATACTTCTGGTACTTCTACTAGCTTCTTCTGAATATTTTTTGGATTATTTAGATATTTTCAGTAGGTTTTCGGGGTAAATCGGTCACATTCGCTGGAAAATCGGAATTTTCGTATTTTTTTCCCCCAGGTTTTTCTTTCAGTACTTTAAAATTTACTCATGAAGTTGGTATTTTTCATTGAAATTTTAATTTCACGATAATTTTGCACCTTTGAGTAATTTCCGTTATGGTGATATTACAAACGATGTGGAAATGTAATCGTTCGGTATTTGTTTGTGTTTATATTTAAAATTATAATATTATTTATTCATCGATTATTATATTTATAATATAATAATAACTACTATATTTATTATAATATTTATAATTATATTTATGATATTGATGTAATCGTCCGGTATTTATTTGTATGTATAATTATAATAATATATTTATAGTAATAATAATTAATATTTAATTAATTAATTAATATTAATATTTCTAGTAATATTTATAACTATATTTATTTATGACATTTATATCCTGAAATATCCTGATACATTCATGTCCTTATATATTTATAATAGTAATCATTAATTTATTTATACTAATATTTATATTTTCTTATAACATTTATATCCTGAAACTAAGGGTAATAGCAGATCTTACCCATGAATTCATCATGTTGTGCTCGTGGTTATTTTATTCTTTGGAGCGGGATTCTTGACATGCATCGTGACTGAATGCCTGCTTAGTAAGCTTAAACAGGAAGTGCGTATAGTGTACTGTATGATTTCGCCTGGTGTATTTGCATATAAACAAGATCATAGTGCATACTATTTACAGCTTAACAATAATACAGGCGAGTTCCGTCAGATGAAAACCCCCATCGAGCAGGACTCCTTCTTCACGTTCTTCGCGCCCTCCGTGACCGATCTGCAGGGCCTGATGAAGACCCCCCTGACCGAGGCCGACGAGGAGCACGCCGCCGACCACATGCAGAAGATCCAGGACGCCGAGATGGAGTATGAGCTGGCCAGCGCGTTCCGCACCCGCATCATCCCCCGGGCCCTGTTGATCTTCACCGAGGATATGGAGAAAGGTGAGTTTTGTCACTTCTGTGTTTATTGGTGGATTGACACTCGGAATTATTTTTCCCTTTTATTTCTGTCATTCGCGGTGAAGAAACTGTTGAAATGCTGTTTAATAATCAAATATTTGATTACATATTTTTGCTATCTATTTTTGGTCCACATGTTCCGGAAAGTATTTTGAAGTTTATATTTGTCTGCATCTTGATACGATTCAACCTTCAACAGGAATCACCAAACAGCTGTTAAGCTTGTATCTTCTTGTTCGTTGCAGTGGCTATCACCGGACAGTCCGAAATCATCCAGGAAATGCACGCGGAGACAGCTGCGCAGGTGGACATGTTGAATGCAGTCATCTCGGACGTGCTGGAAGTTCATGAAAAGGCGAAGCAGGTAAAATATCTCCGGTGAAAGAGTCAAAACGACCACATTGTGGCCAAACTTTGTAGAAGAAACTTCACTGGCTATTGGAAATTTTTGGATTATGTTAATTTTTATAATTTTTTTAATTATAGATTAGACAGGATTATAGATTAAACGGTAAGAAATTCGGCTAATAGTTGCAATAAATATTTTCAACTTAAAGTGCGAAAGAAAAGAGTTGTGATCGTTTTCCGTTAACATAATATTGGCATACGACACGGTTCTGACTGGTGAGCGGTATGCCCGGCTGTTATTTCCGGGAACTGCACCAGTGATGCAAGCGCAACCCCGGGCGGTTGCCAACGGTTGTTACTTGATTCGTATGGTATATGATTGACCGTATTTCGTGTTTGCAGGAGTTTGCCACAGAAGCGCGCACATTAGGCGAAGTGTTTCTCAACAGTATTAAAGGGATTTGGGAAAAAACTGGCCACGCGAATGCCGTGTTCCTCGAGACATACCACCGAAATGCCGTGAACCTGATGGAATGTGTTGCTGAAGATGGAGAAGATTCTGGCAGTGTAAGTACTCCTGTTATTAGTATGTATATTGTACTATCAATGCCACCGTCACTACTACGTATCTGCTGCAAGTAATAATAATAGTAGTTTATTGTCCTGTACAACGGGGCCAAGCCCACTCGAGGCAAGAGACAGCAGTAACAATGGCGAGTAGCAAGGTCAAAACATTATGAACCAGAAATACGGGGAAAAAAACATATTGAAAAACTAAGAAAGCGTACGTATTAAGAAGCAAGAGGGCAATAGCTAACCGAGAGACTTGCATCCCGGAAAGAGTGCATTGATTAACAGGCGGTTACCGGCAGCTGCAGTTCATTCCGTAACATGGCTGGCTTTTCCATTGTTGATCCGTGGGCACAGGGAATAGTTTCTCCGCTGTATACTGTACTACTTTCACAGAATATTATATACTGTTGTGTACATCGATCCCGGTAGATCTGCCTGTGTGAAATTAGTCAAACCAGGCAGACATCATGACATGTATCAGCTAACCGGTATGTTACCTGCTGTTGAGGAGACAGTTACAGGCTTACAGCAAACACTCATTAACTGACCGCCGTTGATAACAGCTAACCTATCGGAATGTTTCAGTTGGAAGATGCACTGGAATTCCTTCGCGAGCATTATGATGCCTTCTGCGGACTGGCAGAATCCATGCTGGCTCTGCCGGGCGCCCTGTTTCGCGAACAGCCGCCTTCTCGCGGCCAGGGGCTGGTGGAGGACGGGCCCCCAGTGATCGTGGAGCCGGACAGCGAGAATGGGGCCGGCCGCGGGGGTTGAGTCGGTATTGGCGTCCCAGTTGATGCTGGCCACGTTGGTGATGCCGGGCTATCCGTTCCTGTGACATAACTGTGTTTTGCGCACTAACCTGTTAATATGGGATCTCGTTCAATGTTCTTTCATAATTATTTTAATTTGTGCCATTTTCGGCGGCTGGAGATGATTAATTTTATGTTTAGGACCGCTCATTAGAATAAAACTTATATTTTTATCGTTCTGCGTCGGATGACACACCTTGTAACATTTGCACATGTCTACCACTGGAAACATCCCGTACTAA
Source organism: Paramacrobiotus richtersi (assembly GCA_034698045.1). Lineage (NCBI taxonomy): Eukaryota > Metazoa > Tardigrada > Eutardigrada > Parachela > Macrobiotidae > Paramacrobiotus > Paramacrobiotus richtersi. Next base: position 8,551 of record JAQGAU010004084.1, read on the forward strand.
CCGATATGACAAAGACCAAAACCGATCAGAAATTATCCATTGCAAATTATAAACAAAAACATACTGCATAAACCCGAAATTTGCGACAAACCACTAGATGTACAACGACCGTGACCGGAACTTGACGTTTACCCGCCGTCAGCTGCAGTCTCAGTCTGTATATTCTCACCCGTACTGTAACAGCAAATGTCCGTTTCCGGTATCATCTAACGGAAAAATTAAACCACCATAGAGATCGTAATCGTCCGTTGAATTTTGTCCAGCTCATAATGGAAAACAATGAGGCTCATCGTTTATGCGTCGCGAGGACACCGAGATGACCTTTACGCAAATTTCCGTGTCGACATGCAATAGGACAGATACTACGCCATATTGGCTGTGAATCAGAAGTCCGAAAATGTCCCATAAAATCGCTTAGTGCTGAGCGAAACGGTTTTCTGAAGTGGTTTCACGGTTTTGACCTTGATCCACACAACTGCATCGGATACTAATTAACTATGCAGAAAAACCGACAGGCTGCGGCTACTCGGTGCATGCCGGACTGCGAGCCGCGGCTACTCGGTAACTATGCTGCGTGCATCGTGCTGCTCTTCATTTCTTGTCAGTGCATGTGGTACGCTAGTGGTGATGTCGATGGTAATGGTAAACAGTAGTGTTTTGTTGTTTGGCAGATTTTGGATCACAGGTCGACAGAGCAGCGACCCACGGGAAACCGCGCGTTATCGCGGTCGGAAATGGGCTGTGGCGGATGGCCGTTGTGGAATTGCACAAGCTGAGCAAACTCACTGTGCACAGCCTTGATGCGTTGTGGAGTGAGGACTGAGACAACAATCACGGTACCGGTGTCCTGGTAGCACTCTACGTTCGCAGGAGCATCCGATTTCGACAATCCATTAACATATATGTTTGTCCCTTTTTCCAGTTGGAGCGTAACAGGACTGCTGATATTGTGAATACACTTCAGCTTAGATGTTTTGTTTTATTGGATATGTTCTGCATAGGTCAATAATACCTGGAGTAAAATAGCGGCCAGACTCTGGTCGTGATGGTAGATTATTTCCCATCACGCGGTGTCTGTATCTGATGGTATCCCATTCACCATTGGACACTACTGGTATCTGTACCAACACAATGCTTTTGAACGTGAAATGATGGACCTACACTGTCCTTTGCCCGTTTTTAGTTTGTTTGCGCAAAGAGCGATTAATGTTGCGTAATATGGTCTACAAGTTGCAACAGTAAATGTCCGTTTCCGGCATCATATGTAACGGAAAAATTAAACAACCATAGGTCCATAAAGGTCATAATCGTCCGTTGCATTTTCTCCAGCTCTCATAATACAGGAAAACAATGCGGCTCGTCGTTTATGCGTCGTGCCGCGGGGCCCTCGCGGCGATTATGTACCGAGGTGATTTTTATGCACATTTCCGTGTCGACATACAAGAGGGCATTACGCCATTCAGTGACTGTGAATCAGCAAGCCAATAACGGGCTGATTAACTAATTCGCATATTTTCTTTCAAACGTGTATAATTTTTCGCAAATTTTTCTGAATAGTAGTGTGCTTGTTGTTTTTGCGGATGCCGGTTAATTGCCTAGGCACCCCACTGTATGGACATCAATCGTTTCTTGTTGCTCTCTAATTAATTATCAGCGCGAACATGGTTATTAGTGCAATTATTATTTGTTTTAATTGTATTACAGTTATATACGCGGTCATGCAGTACCGCGCATTGTACTTCCGGGCTGATCTGGCCAATAAAAACTTAATTTTGTGTTCCTTGTTGTTATTATTGTTATTTCGTTTATTTTCAAAAATAGTGATTGTCATAACATTAGTGATTAGAAACTATTATTTGTAATTTACTGCAGTTGATTTGTTTTTATATATTATCGTGCAAATTTTTACACATTACACATTGTGACATTCTTACATGATGTCTATTGTCAGCATTTTGTGGCTGCTTTTTTTAGGAATCAGTTCAAAAGGAAGCATGTTTCACTAAGAAGTGTTGCTTATGTTTGATTGGTTATTTCAGTCACAATAATTTTTTAATCGATTTGCAACAAAATTTGCATTGAAATAACTCGCATGTTTTGATTGTGTTTTAACAGATTTTTCACAAACTTCTCAAATATCGACTAATTAGCTTTAGTACAAAAACAGTTTAATGAATAAAATGAAGTCACCCCAACAAAAATGCTGCCTCGCTTAAAAATACAATAATGGAAATTTCAAATACTTATGTGCCCGTGAACAACAGCAATAAAATAATATGAACAATAGTATCCCTTAGAAACGTTATCCCTCCAGTGAAAATAATAAACAAAGTTTGTTAAAGATTTCTTAAAAATTAATAATAAAAACAAATAACTTTATAGTAATTACTAACAAAGAAAACCATATAAAAAATAATTAGAAGACCCTCGGTTTCACAAAATTTGTCGACTAAAAATCGTCCCGAAAGGAAACTAAAATTGTAAAACAGGACAGATGAACAAAACAAATGTCTCAATAAAATAATTAAAGCCCTTGTCGATATAATCTATAAAAAAATGCTGTAAGTTCTATACGTCTGACAGAAGTAAAAACAATCAAAAAATTGGACTGTATGACTTGGAAATATACTGGACTGTATAAAACAAATAGAAGTTCTAAGAACAGCCTCTCAAAGACAAAAATCTCCAAAAAAATAAGACCCTTTTAAACAAAACCCCTAGCCAAACCAAACAAGAAACCTACACGCCCCATAACATACGAAGAACATAAGGAACCCAAACACCCAAGAACTCCGAGAACTCAAGAACTCCAGGTATTCGTGAACCCAAGTACAACCTGAGAACCCAAGTACCTGAAGAACCCGAGAACCCGAACACCCGGGTACTCCGCGTGTCGGAAGCCCCTGTTTGGGCATCCCATAACATAGGAAGTGCTTGAGAACCCAAGAACCCAAGTACCAAAGAGCTCAATAACCCAAGTCGCTGAAGAAGTACCGAAGAGCCCAAGAACCCAGAGAACTCAAGGACCCAAGTACTTGAAGAACCCGAGAACCCAAGTACCTGAAGAACCCGAGAACCCAAGTACCCGAGCACTCCGCGTGTCGGGAGCCCAAGTTTGAGCATCCCATAACAGACGAAGTACCCGAGAGCCCAAGTACCTGAAGAACCCAAGAACTCCAAGTACTCAAGGACCCGAGTACCTGAAGAACCCGAGAACCCATGTACCCGGGCACTCCGCGTGTCGGGAGCCCAAGTTTGAGCATCCCATAACAGACGAAGTACCCGAGAGCACAAGTACCTGAAGAACCCAAGAACTCCAAGTACTCAAGGACCCGAGTACCTGAGAAACCCAAGTACATATCTGAAGAACCCGAGAACCCAAGTACCCGGGTACTCCGCGTGTCGGGAGCCCAAGCTTGAGCATCCTATAACATACAAAGTACCTAAGAACCCACGTACCTGAAAAACCCGAGAACCCAAGTACCCGGGCACTCCGCGTGTCGGGAGCCCAAGTTTGAGCATCCCACTAGGAGAATGTCTCTCTTTCGTTCGCCATTAGAACAAGCGAGCGCAGAGGCCTCCGCAGTCCGCACATTTAATAC
>JAQGAU010004085.1:0-12148 GCA_034698045.1 Paramacrobiotus richtersi
ATGTGTTCCAGGAGATACGGAAGTGTAAGATTTTCTTGCGTTAGATATCGACGTACCCGACTAGGGAAACCAGACAGACTGGAAAGGTCACCCGCGTACCTGTAATCTTGTCATGCATATCTTATCAACTAGCGTAGGCTGCAGGTACAGTAAATGTTGCTCTTGCTGTTACACTGGTTGCTCATTTGTACATAAAATGCTAGGTATGACTGCATTTGTTTATGACTGCCGCAGCTGCTGGCGTACCGCGTGCATTCAGTGAGTCAGCTTTTAAGCAATGATAACTCTAGAAACGAGCACCTCACCGGGCTCATAGTACTAGACATTCAGCTGCAGTAAATTGATGACTATGACCACAGTTCCGCGTGCACAACGTGTAGTCGCTGTTGTAGAACAAAATTAATGCCCTCAAGCGTCGGATAGGCATGGCTGTAGAAGTACCTATAGTGGCAGACATGTTACCGGATTCAAGACCATGTCTACGGAACTACGCAGCTTTCCTTAATCAGCAATAATATACAGATAGAGATAACGTTTTAGTTTTGGTATAGTGTTTCCGAGACAAGGATGGACAACAACCCAGAGTACCAACTGGTTCTTATCCCGACATTTCAACACATATGTACATTCCAAGTCTTTTGCGCAGTCTTCAGTTTGTTGCTTCGTTGTGGTGGAGCATTCCTTCTGTTTTCCTCAGGTAGAATAAAAAGCATCAAATTAAATGTCTTTCATGAATTGTGTTCCTGTGATGAAAACAAGAGACCACCGGAAACGGTTACAATGTGTGATGTTTTTTCAGATACAAGTGATCCAGAAGACAATGCGCTACAATACTTGCGAGCTATGCTCATAGTAGTCCTCGATCTGATGCTTCTTAGCAATGGACTCTTCGGGAGTAAACTCGTTCGCAAGATTTGTTCGCGGGAAGAATACACACTAACCGAAGTGTTTCTTCAGTCGCGTACTTTTGCTATGATCGCGGCAGTTAATATACTGCTGTGTCTAGTACATGTCGCTTCTTTCCTGGCTTATATGATTCCAGCAATTATCACCGTTTTTGCTCTCCATGTGAAAGCCATTTCAGTAGTTAGGGATCAGGTTGATTGGCTGCATGCTGTGACGGGGCGTGGGCAGCTGGACGATACCGAGATAGCATTAAATGGTAAGTTTTTTTAGACCGAGTTAAACACTTGTTGTAAGAGCCAAGTTGCCAACTGAACAAGAGAAAGAATTCTTCGGGATTTTCAAAAGGATAGCGGTACCCAGTACGCACGTACAAATTAGCTAAAAGACAAAATTAATGGAGTTCTGACATTTTCGGAGCCTTATATGCTGGGATCATGAAGGGCTCCTGACTCGTTCTAAATTTTTATTGTTTCAGAAACTCCGCCCATACTTGCGTACAATCTTATCTTTAGATATTTTTTAATTTTGTTCGAGGACCGCTGCATCACTGCTGATGACATACTAGTAGTTAAACATTGAAAAACAAGAAAACATCTTCCATCTCTTTAATTAAGCTAACCGTCCCCAAAACACAAATAGCATTTCCTCGTTGAATTTAAAAGCTGATACGTTGCCGTAAGAATTCTGTGGTCCGTAAGAATCTTATCTTTTGTATTTTTACAACAGGAGTGATTGTGTCTCGTTAAATAAGTTTCATTATTTTATTAGGAACTTTAGGCGGTAGACAGCGGTAAGGATTTATTTTGTTCTACATTTTGTCCGTGAATCCTAACAAGTTTGTGTCTATAACTGCATACATACACAGACATCAGCAACGTTCATTCGCGCGTTGTTATTGTGATGAGCTTTCTTGAACTCGACAGAAAATTGCCTTCCATATCAATAATTGTGATTTGTGATATGTAGAGAAAAGGAAACATATTGTCAAGAATTCGGTACTTGTATTTATTGAGTTGTCCCCGAGTTAAGGATACAACATTGATCTGTAACCTTTTAAAATTCATCAGCAACTGCCAACTTTATATAAAACCGGAAAAATGTGGTTTACTTATGTGTTTTTCGAAATTTCTCGCATTCATCACGAAGACCGCATATCAGCGTTAAAGCTTATCTTTGTTTCTTGCAGTATTGTATTCGCTACTCATTGCCGCACTTTGCGGAAAAGCAGCCAAAATCTGTCTACGAAATGCCGTGATCCTGAGGGAACGACAACACCTGCGAAATGAATGCGCAGAACAATGTGATCTCAAAGAGTTAATGTTTACTGGGAGTTTTCCCCCAAAACCACCGCCGGCGTACGCAGAGCACGACCCGGCACAACAACCCTCGTTGATTTGAAAAGCTGGACAAAATTACCGAGCCAGATTTCTTATGTAACACTGACTAACAGCTGCATGTGATGCGCGCGAACTAATGCGTACTGTATGTAGATAGGTTAACTTTTAAGATTTATGAAACCTAGCCGCATTAGATTTTGAGACATACAATCAAGGCTAGCATGAGTTAAGCAATTAATACGTAATTCTGTTCTGATTCTAAGGTCTGTAACTTACTAACTCTGCGCCGCTGCTAACTGCTTGCTATTCGCTTTGCTTCACATTAACATACTTACAGAATTGCAGCTGGAATTACAAGCCGTAATAATAAGGCGTACATACATATTTACGACGAATATACTAACTGAACTCTGATTCTGAATACCTGGTATAATAGATGTTGATGTAAACTTGGATGTGATAATAATGGACCATATTACAACATATCTGGTTGATTTTACATGTATGTATGCTGTCTGTGTCCTTGCCGATAGTACTTACCACTGTTAACCCAGCACCTAAGAATGGAATGTTTTAAGAGACTATAATATTCTGATATTATGCATGTTGCAGTGCTGTTTTTCCTGATATTTACATGTGCTTAAAAGTGTTTCTTTTAAGCGACGTCAACGTGAAAATGTTAAAGTAACTGACGACGTTGCATATGCTTCAGCTGTTGTGAAAACCAAACAAAAATTCGTAACGAGCCAGTCGCGAACACCAGAAATCATCGCCTGGAGGCTTCATGATTAATTTTCACGTAATCGAAATAATTTATGTCGACGAGTAATGAATTCTGACTTGCTATACGTAGAACCAACGAAACGAACATGACTGTGGGTCTGTGCCCAATGAATCCAATGAATCCATTCAATCCAGTTAGGTCATGCGTTATACAGACCTGCCTTATTTCTCCAAACAATGACTGCGACATTTGTGAATTTTTCTGCTCCTGGCTGTCGAATCCAAGCACATTGTCATCCAAGGTGATAGTGCAAAACCTAAGAAATCATACAACAGTCGCATAACGTATGAACATTCTGAAATGACCAGTTTCGCGCAGGTAGGTAGCAGATTTCTAGTTAACGGTTACAACTCATTCACAATCGCAAATAACTTACGAAAATCTTGCGACACAAGTATTCACGTATTTCAAACTGACCATTTTTCCTCTTCATGTTTCACTGAGGACGAAATATTTTCGTACGAAGCTATTCATGGAGGTCTATGAAACACGTCAGGAAAAAACCAAACTTACTCTGTGGCAATTATAAGATTATAAACTGTACGTAGATAACTGTCATAGAGTAAGTTTGGTTTTTTCCTGACGTGTTTCATAGACCTCCATGAATAGATTCTTACGAAAATATTTCGTCCCAGTGAAACATGAAAGAGGAAAAATGGTCAGTTGGTTAGTTTGCATACGTACCTGACCAGCTTAACACCGTGATATTAGCAGCCACTCCTCCTTGCAACGCTCGTGGATCGGTCACCGTTAACCCGTGAATCGCAATGGGCAAGTATAGGAGCATGAAAGACACACATGTACAAAACGATATCTTGGTAACGTGGACTTCTCGCTCCCGCAGTATCTTAACATTATGGCTAATCTGCCCAGCTGGAAAGGTCGGCTTGACGTTCGGTTCCACGACATTTCTGGTATATTTCGCTGTTCCACAATCCTGAAACCGCGGGCTGTAATGCAGCTTGCAGAATATGACAGCGTAGCTTATGATCATAATGGCGAAACAAAGGAAAGGCGAAGCAATTCTGGTCGTCATGTGGTAAAAGAAGGAGTTTGATTTCGATATAACGCAACGATTCACTGAGCAGCTGTAACCGTATTCCCCACCGATACCAAAAAACGGCCAGATCGATACGAAAGCCGCTGCCAGCCAAGGAAAGAAGATCAGAAATAAGGATATAGCTTTGCTGTGAAATAAGGCGATGTGATCTAATGCGACGACGAATAGGCGATTAATGGCGATGGACGCGTGAACAAAAGGTGACGCCTGAACTATCAGCAAATAAAGAAAAGCGACAAGTCTGCATATCAGTCTGGAGTGGCGAGTATGGTGGCTAAGGAAATTTGGATAGCCAGTGACAGAGGCGTAGGCTTGGAAGGGTGCGACAAGAGCACTGAACACCAGACTGGTCACACATAAACTGACCAGTAGAAGATTGGCTGATATGAAAGCCTTTTTGTGCTTGTGACTGATCAGATAGAATCCTAATGAACTGCCAGCTAATCCGAATACAGATAAAGGGATGAGATACACTCCAAGAGCGATGGATTGTGTATGGTTTGCGGACTGGGTTTGATTAGCACCACACGATGTCGAGATGTTCAGCATGTTTTCCTACAGTTTTATGGAAAAAGACAGCCTCCACAACAATAGTATACTGTACAACTAGAACTAATAGCATGCAGACATGCAATTAATCGATTTGTTCTTATGATTAATATCTTTGAATAAATCGTTTAAAACTACAGTATGCTTGTGTTAATATCGACAAAATCAGGTTTCCAGAAGCGAGAAGATGATTATATTGCTGCTTTATGTTATAAAGGATTCATACATTTCGCGTTATGCCCTAGTAAACATTTGTTCAAGGGAGTGAGCAATTATCCTGTACAATATCCCCTCTAGTCCGCATGGGCTTCCACTCCGAGGGAATATCAGCTTTCAATTTTTTTAGGCAGACGCATGATATGAATAATATCTTCGGGGTACGTGAAAGGTTACCTGCTGCGAATATGTAAAGGGATGGTTACTCACATCCTGGAATCGTTAACCAGATTACCGTGACGTTATTATGTCTGAAGAAGCAGCTACATATCTTTGCCGTAACTCATGTGGATCTCTACCTTTCAAATCCTGGTCATGCATCGAATAATTATGGTCACATAAATGTACCACAACTTGCATATGCGTACATACAGTACGCTAGCACGTCCTGGAAGTTATACTGAAGATTACAAATCCGTTTAACAATGAATACGAGTACACCGGTACCATGTTAGAGTCAGAATCATAAACTGATTTTAATATATACTCTGTATACTCTGTATAAGTCACCAATAATGCTGCAGTAACAAGGCAGCAGTAATCCCTTAATCAACCTCGCGGTATTTCTGCAAATCATGTCAATCGCAACATAAACAAACAGCATTCAGCTACAACCAATACACTCTATGAACACAGCAGCCTTTTCAACATTGCCGCTCATACAGTGCTATTATCGTGCCGCAAACAGTTTCTGCAAAAAACGTCAGTGCGCAAAGGTGGTATTGGTTTTTAGCCGTTTGATGAGCTGATGCTTGCATTTTGCCGGGGCTGCAAATCTGAAAAGTGCAGGTACCCCTTTACACCATGGATGCAGAACTGTTGTTGTCTCTTACGCAAAAGAAGTTTCCCGGACGATTTCAATGGCTACAGCTAGCGATTCTTAGCTTGCCGCTCATTCTAAGCGGGATGAGTGATACCATTATGGTCTTTTACGGTCTGGAACCACTGCTGGTCAAGGTCGGATTCTCCGGCAATGCAACAGCGAACACAACGGTACCATTTAACTCTTTTCGTTCCGCCAATGCCTGCTCATTGTTCGATGGGAACGAAAGTTTGGAATATGTCTACAATGACCAGCAGTGGTCAATCATAGCCGATGTAAGTATTGTTTAGGAGTTTGAAGATATATTCTGATAATTCACCATTCGATCCCTCGATGCTGTTAAAATAAAATCCTAAATATTTTTCAGATGGACTTGATTTGTGAGAAATACTGGTTGCTTGCATTTGCTACGACTGTGTATTTTCTAGGTAAGTGATTAAGAACAGAATATGTTAGTGATAAATGATGTGCTTTTACGAAGAGTGTACGTAGTGATAAACCACACCGCATCAAGACATTACGCCTTTAGTTTCTTAACAGATGAACATTTTATCTTTAGGTCAGCTTATTGGGAGCTTTTTTAACTGGACTGCCGATATTTACGGTCGGAAGACGACACTGTTGCTCGCGTTATTGTTGTTTGCCTGTTTGAATACCGGACTGATATTCATTACCGATTACGTTTTATTCAGTATTTTGCGGTTTATTGTCGGTTTCTGCAGACAGGTAAAACTAATAAGATACATTTGTTTGATTGCTAGTTATTCAATATGAATATCTGTATCTATATAAATAGTTTCCGAAATATATATAATTTAATTATATATATATTAATCAATATAATTAATTATACTAATATATACTAATTAGATATATATAATTTATCTGCACTTATCTGTACTAATTTCTGGTTTTTATGGTGTAGTAATTCATAATCCAAATACTGTATCTTTGTAAGTTGCCACTTATTAGACGATACATAAAGGTGAACAGCCAAACTATCATTTAAATTACCGTACATTGTGCTGTTTACAAACAGGCATTAGGCAACATTGCCTTTGTATGGATTTCTGAGTGGATTCCCGCTAAGCAGCGCAGCAGCTGGTCGGCCGTATCCCAAATTGCTTACATATTCGGCATGATCGTCTTGGCGGTGATTGCATATTTTCTGCAAAAATGGTACTTCATCCAAGCGGCATTGAGCATCCTGAGTGGAATTGCACTGGTAGCTGTTTGGTAAATTATAATTTAGTCTTCTGCACTGGACAGTTGATGAATATGCCTTTCTCATTAGGTTTGCACCGGAATCATTGAGATGGATTTTGCTGCAGCGTCAGTATAGCCGAGCAGAAACACTGTGCCAAAAAATTGCCAGAATTAACGGTATCGACGCCAGTGAGAAAATCTGTGCGGCTTTTACGCCATCGGAAGCAAATGCTCAACTGAAACGTAAAGGGTCATACTTTTTGGCTTGTTTGTCCACGCGGAACATCAGGCGATTTGCTGCCATCTGCTCGTTTGTGTGGTAAAAATTAATCGTTAGACTTTTCTTTGTAAGTCAGATGTGTAAGCAGATAAGCGTTTAGTACAACTGCGAAACGGTCAACTATGAATCAGAGTAATTATCAGACTTAATACTGGTATTATTGCTGTATAAACTACTGTGAATATGGTAGCACTGATTATAGTCGGCAGATACCATATAATTATCTGTACCAGTGTACTATGATTTTGTTTAAAAACTATTTTGATTTTTTTGTGTTCTAATGCCACAATATTAATGACTATGTTTTGCAGGATGGGATTACAAGTTATATACGTTGGATTAATCTTGTACATCAATAAACTGCTAGGAAATATTTTTTTAAACTCTGCCATTAGTGCCACTCTGGAGCTGGTTCCTCGAATAATCCTAATACTTCTTTCCACAAAGTAAGGTGTTTGTCGTAAACCGACATAGCTATTATGCATCTCTGCACAATCGAATTGCAGTTATGTTGCGAAAGTCATGCTTACGCATGACCTTTACAGTTTTATGCGTCTTATACACCGATTTTTCTTAGCTCACTTTCGAAACAATTATAACACTTGATGTAGATAATTAATTACCATAGCACTTCTAATCGCTCACAGTTAACGTCACTATTCTCACGGAATTTACTTTTGGAACAATAGATACGTCTTTGGAAATCGCCCTTCGTTAATGTTCTGCACTGGACTGGGAGGTGTGTTTGCACTAATCGCTGGACTAATTCCACCTGGAGTATCGTATTATGGGCCAATCGTTACGACTTTGGTGATGGTTGGACGGATGGTCATCTCCAATTCGGTCTCCGTAATGTACACCTACGCGTCAGAACTGTTCCCGACGGTCATCCGGAATAGTGGTATGGGCGTCTGCTCCATCGCTATGCGAGTGGGATCGATGGCCGCTCCACAAGTTTTGCTACTGGTAACCACTTGCACACGAATATTGCAGCAGCAAAACTACCTACGCGTCGGTTGTTCCCAATAATTATATTCAAATAAAATTACTTGTATTTTTCGTAAAATAAGAAGCGTGTGCCAAGGCAGACTTGATCAGATAATTGACAAGTAATGGTAATTACTAAAATATCAGAAAATATGGCAATATTAATAATAAATATTAAAAATCTTGCAAATAAGTCGCATATGAAAAACTGTTACTACACTGGTTTATATATACCTCGTGGATTAAAACTCTATATCTGGAATATCCATTCGCCTCGTAGATTAAATAAAAGAGTATACGGACTCATTAAAGGTCATCATCTACGATGCAACAGCAGAGCTTACATTACATGTATACGTACATATGTTTGACAGTTGTATTTAATTAGGGTGATCTGGGAAACTATGCCGGACTTCCACTAATCGTCATGGGGATCTGCGCTCTGTGTGGATTTTTTGCCGCCGCTTTCCTTCCCGAAACCCAGGGCACCAAGCTGATGACGACCGTTGAAGAAGCGGAAGATTTTGGTCAAAAGTCATGGGCTTCCTTGCTGCAGAATGTGGACAATGCGAAAATGAAAATCACCCGATCCAAGTCTATTGCATTTCAGTTGCCAGTGTCAAAAGAGAGCTTGGGGAGTTCCGGAGAAGACATGAAAGTGTGTGGCACGAAAAAGGAAAAAGTTATCATTGTTAAAAATGTTAATCTGGTGAACGATATCGATAGAATATCTGTTTTAAGCATGGAAGATTAAACTCCGATGCTGACTTCTATGGAAACAAATGCTGCTTTAATTTCCTATCTCTGCTAATAACATGATTGTCGAATGTCGGTTGTATGCGCAGTAATGCGCTCTTACTGTTTGACGCAGTGTGAACATTATACCACCGACATGGGAAACTGGATAAAAAACGAATTATTTGCAAAACAAACCTTAAGAACAGTACTTACCTGCGCTACGATCATAATCGTACATAACTATAAAAAAACTCGGAAAAAAACTGATATCAGTTAGGATACAAATCAATTTAGGAACCTCATCTCTTGAGCTGAATTTTGCTGAATAAATGAACGAATAAACAGCTGAATTACATGTCTGAAATTACCATGCAGGGTGTGAGAAATCGATTTTCCAATATATCGAAAATTACGCACACGTTTCGTTTTTGCGGGAAAAATGCCGAATTTTGCCCAACAGTAGTTTAGCATGTTTTAAGCCGGTTACCAGTCGCTTTCCAGTCGAACTTGATTGTTCAGATTTTACAGTGGATTTTTCTGGGAAACGTGAAATGTACGTCTGGTACAGTTAATTGTTCTTTGAATATGGCCATGACTGTTGCAGCTGGAATGCGCAGTGCTTCATTAGGTGGCGGTTTCTAAGGTTCGTTTTGATTTATCGTTGTCAAACCAGCACAAAGCGCCGTTAATAACCTGAACCTCGACGTATACGTCATGCTCATTAGCGTACTACAAGAAGGCCCGACGGCGACGAACGCTTAAAGACCCGTGAGCTTGGTTAATTATTGTTCCCGGAACCACTGCGATACAAAATTGTTACCAACAAAATTGCATATTTACGAACAAGTATAACATCCCCGCATGCGGTCAGTAATCAAGCGAATTGTTGTTGCGCTTACTTGAATATCTAATAATTTACCCACAACATGCTCTTTGATTTTTGTTTGTTGGAATTCGCTCATTACTGTTAGTATCTGTTTCCCCGCGCAGCTGTATCGAACAGGAGAATATATAGTTTGCTGGAATGATACTTTCCAAAACCGTCCGATACATTAATCTGCTGTCTCTCGTTCTTGAAACTTTGTGCGTCGGCGAAAATGTCACACCCGGAAAATGGACACGGAGATACACGACCTTTGAAGGTCGTTGTCATCGGGGCTGGAGCGTCGGGATTGTGTGCGTTGCGCCATTTTGGTAATGATCCCAACTACGATGTGGTAGCCTATGAGCAGTCACCGGGTATTGGGGGGATCTGGAATTATCCCGAGGGATGCGAAGAGCACACCAATGTCCCGCCATCGTCACCGTATTACTGCCGGACATACCGTGATCTGATGTAAGTGTACTCGCCGTTTCAAATCCTGTCGTACGCTTAGAACATGCTACCATAGTCAGTATACCATACCAATGCCCTTCTCTAACGCTTGCGCGACTACGTCACAATCTTCATGCACGTAAAGGTAGTGACGTAGTCACACGCGCTTTAGAAAACGGTAATGACCTTACCATAACTATTTCCGGATGCGGCGCCGTAATAATATTATCGCCGATAAACGGGTCACTGAGCTCGAAAGGTTTCGTTGCATTTAGAAACTAGGGCGTACGAAATAAAGCAGTTAAGTACGTCTGCACTTAGATGAAAGTGCGAAGTCCCCAATATCAGAAAACCACTAAATTTGTCACTGACAGAAAGTTATAAACTGTTATGACCTGCGCTACAACCGTAATTTTGTCATTACTGAATTCTGGTTTCATCGATACTTTACTGAACGCCTTTTGCTTATTCGTAAAGGTGCGTAATGGCATTTTGATGACATGTAGGACAAACTCGCCAACGGCACTGACACACTTTCCGGATTACCCGTTACCACCTGAAACGCCAAATTTTGTGCACCGAGAAGTCGTGCGACGCTACTTAAATGAGTACTGCGACCATTTCGGTGTCCGTAAATACATAAAGGTCAGGTGCTGTTAATTTAATAATCAGTGTAAGCTAAGCGAAGTACCAGTACGTCTAGAACGGGCTACCACTTTGTTGCAAACTCGTCATCAAGTTATTCGTGTGGAGCCGGTTGATAATTTATCGTCACCCAGTTGGCCACGGTTCCATGTTACCGCTATGGATTTGGAGACTGAAAAAAACGAGCATGTTGTGGCGAATATTCTGCTAATCTGCAATGGGTGTGTAAATATAGTTAGCCAGTATGTCCAACTAGGATACGTATGATCCTATTTGCCGTTCATTCTCTTTTGACAAAATTTGCGCATTTTAGGCACAACGGGAAGCCGAACATTCCGCATCTTCACAATATCGAAAAGTTCCAAGGATCTGTCATTCACAGCAGCGAGTACAGAATCCCGGAAACTTATAACGATAAAAATGTGGCCGTTATCGGCGGAATGGTGTCAGCTAACGATATTGCCTGCGCACTTCTGCCAGTGGCTAGAAAGGTCAGTCATTGCATGGTTACATTCTTTGCACTTTCCCGCCTTTCCGCTTATTCACGATTCATGTGTTCGTACAAAAACTCACAGCCTTTTGTCGATTTCAGATCATTCTGTGTCGTCGTGTCTTCCAGCAGTTATATTCCAAGAAGTTTTCCAATGTACTCGAAACAACATCCGCAATAACATTCGGAAGTGACCATGTTATTCTAGAGGACGGCACAAAAGAATACGTTGACGCCGTTATTCTAGCGACAGGCTTCGATTATGACTTTCCGTTTCTCACACCGGAATGCCGCACCGAGATTCTTCGTGGTCGAGTCAAACCTTTGTACCGTCATTTGGTTCATTGCGAGTTCCATTCAATGGCGTTTGTTGGCTTATTCAATGTAGTACCCTTCTTGGCTGCGGGCGCGGATCCACAGGTGCAGTTCTACAAAGCGGTTGTGGATGGAAAGCTCAGGCTGCCTTCGGTGCCGGATATGTTTGCCGAAGCAGAAGAGGATTTCAGCCAACGGTTGGCGAAAGGGTTCAAACCTCACTGGGCCCACAAGATGATCAACCAGGTGCATGTGCAGTTAAGACAGTAACGCATTAATGATGACATGAGTTTAGTAGATAAGAAGCGACGCGAAATAAACACAAATAAATGATTATAAATCGAAGACAAACCGCCAAACGAAAGTATACTAATGGTGTATGAACATTTTTAGGTTTGGCCGTACATCGACAAGTTGGCAAAAGAAGCCGGTTTCCCAACCCACAAACCAGGATTTCCCGGAATGTATAAAGACAACGTGGAGGCAATTCTCAAGGC
>JAQGAU010004086.1:0-12146 GCA_034698045.1 Paramacrobiotus richtersi
TCTGTCGCTTGTTTTCACCGATGCAACGGCACTCTTTCGCGCAAAACCTCCCAAATGACCGGAGTCTAGCCTTAAGACAAGTTTTTCTGCAGCCATAAAACAGCCCATAATGCACTGATATTCATACGTCCGCATTATGGTTTTATGGTGTAATTGACGGCGACGCGGAAAGCATGGTGCACGTCAGACAAACAACACAAGAAGGCTATTGTGAGCCAGTCACAGTAACTCATCAGATTCACCGCCTGCCATAAACAATCATCAATAATGACAGAAAATGCGGCTAATGTCCGTCGATTAGTCAAAGACATGCATTTTGGCCGAATTGTAAACTGTCGACAGCCGACACTGTATACATAATGCGCATACATTTGCATTATTTATGCAACCACAACCAACATCCGTTTGAGATCAAGCCAAGAGACGTGTGAACTGTAATTGCAGATTTCTAATAACGTTAGAATGTGTATAAATTTGTACTTTTCTATGCACGTGCACAGTGAATCAACAAGATTCTGATCATTCTTGCGATAACTGGTCTATTTTGAATTCAGCAAGAAGGCAGATTTTTTCTTTGTTTCTCGCTCTTATATGAGAAAACGTTGATCTTTGACTATAATTCGTATCTGCAGACTCTGCATCTTATGGCAATTAAGTGCAATTACGAGACCGGTATTGATGCAATTAACGGAAGCAGCCTTGACCTCGATATTTTGTTATCAAAGAACACCGTACGTTGCACGACGACTGCACTCTAATACCGAGTAACCTGTTGATCGATGGAGAATCTGAAGCTGTCTAATTGCTCCATTGTAGACAGGTAGACGGCTTCCGCTTTCGTTCGCGGATCGACCAATCTCCTCAAGCGACGATTAACTGCAGAGTTAAGAGTCTAAGATGGACACAATCATCAAAACTGTCGATATATTTCTTTTAACATTATAGTTCCAAACTTTCATATCCTCATCATGTATCAAGCCAGCATCTCGGCACGAGTACAATTGTTCAGTGGGAGGTTCGTTTGGTACCGTTCTCGTCTTTGTTCACTTGGATGTGTCCGGTATAATCATTGCGGTGACTGATTATAATGACTGCTCGGCAGAATCTGCATTTATTATTGCAGCATGGAAGGTCGCGAAACTGGATGAAGAATGTATTGATCGTTCAGTTTAACTGCTCCTTGTTATCCTGTGTTTTGTTTGTCATTCTACAACTGCTCTCCAGCGCGGATGGCACGGCGTTCTATTATGGAACATATCGCAGTTACGGAACGGTAAGAAACAGAGAGTACTCTTCTACAGTGGAGTCTCTCTGTATATACACTTCCAAATAATATATCTGTACACGTTCCATAATGTATACGAAATTTTTTAACCGAAAGACGCCGCAGACTTAACATAATGGGGAATCTCCACGATATAGACACTTCTTTATTAAATACATATACGTTTTGGCACCATACGCCGTAGACTGGTACCATACACTGCGACCTGTGTTCAGTATACAGCTTAGGATTTCATAACCTTTGTTCCATTAAGCTCTTCGTTATATCTACGCCAATTTGCCCCCATAGTCTACAGAAAGGCGAAGTTTGCAGTGTTATACCGTGGTTTTTTTCGTTACGTTTCCGGATGAACGGATAAAAGTCGCTAAGCCAATCAACTAAACGCTCAAAAAATTTGGAAATCGCCTTGCCCCGCCCTGGGTGGAATGGGGGGAACGCTTGGGGGCCAGGGGGGACACTTCCAAATTATATATATACACTTCCGTAATGTATACAGAAAATGTTTAACGGAGGGTGTACATATTATGCAGACTCCACTGTATTAAATTCATATATTGATAATTTCGGGAAAACCGGCTCGGTCGTATTGTCTCAGTTCTGACGACTCAAGCGTCCCGTAAAGCGACATGTACGTTGAATTGTGAATGCTCTGTTAGTTAAACAACGAACCCTAGTTAGGCAAACGAACTAGATTAGAACCTAGCAATGAAAATCTTAGGTAATGTAATTTAGCTATAATGTTAGCCTTGTACCCGATCAGTTTAATTGTCAATGTGAAATCAGTTCAATTAAGAATGTAAAATCAGTTAATGTAAACTCGGCACGGTTAATACCGGACAAGCAGATTTTTTTATGGTCAATTTCGTTCGCGCTTCAATTTCATTTTCACATAATTATACACTGACGAGATTATCGAACGACATGCAGTACACTGACGTGATACTATTGAAATAAATGCGGTAGAGGTGTAGGTACTCGATTGTGTGGACTTTTGATTGAGGACGTTCATAGTTTTCCGTACTGCAGGCACGTGCCTAGCGATCCAAGTAAAATTATACTTTACCGATATGGCAAATAAAAGCTATAACCATTTTAACGCATTTAAGTTTCTAGTTGAGCCGCGGTTCATGACTGGTGTTTTGCAGGGCGATACCATCATCAGTACGAGCCACGCTAATGGCGGTCCGACAGGAGCGCTGTCCAAATGGCAGGTGGAGTGTCTGGATGGAGAAGCGGCCATTGGTGTGTTATGCACTCGCATATTTCATAATTGGCATAAGATAATCGTGCAGACTGACTGCATATACACTCACACAATTCTCCCATTTTAAATTTTCAGGAATTCTGTAAGTTTATTCCAGCTTCTGGATGGTACCGGAGTTTCCAGTACACACTGTATACATTCGTCTTATCACAAAACCGCTGTGCTTAACACGTGTTGTTATTGTTTGCAGGGACAACGTTTTCGATTTTGGAGTGAGTTATTTGTTTTCTTAACGCCGTCACTGTTCTTCTTTGAGTTATAACACGGAAAGATTGCTTAATTACAGGGTATATCGCAGTTCTGGTGCAAATTCATGTTTCCTTATAAAGTCTCGACCAGGAATGTCTATCCATATTATCAATAGTAAGTTCCGCCGAAACGGTAGTACCTCTTGTCAGCCTGTTTTGAACTGCAGTCGTTCGGGCACATTAATTGGAGATATCTCTGTTTTAGCTGTCATGTAAGGAATTACACGCAAGATTTCTTCTGCTACGATCCAAGAAACCATGAAACAACCGCCAACAGCTTCATCACCGGTATACAGAATTTTCCCAACATTATATTTCAACGTTATACTATACCCCTTTTATGCATGTCAATTATACGTATATTGCAGGAATATATGATGACGAAAGCTCTTTCTGGGTGAGTAAATCCTCTGTGGTGCGCTTGCCACAAAGATATAATATTTTTGTACCAGTTCATTTGAAAATGTTATATTTAAGTGTAATATATAAAAATGGTCAACGTCCTGTTTATGTACCTGTTGCAATAGCATAACTGTATACATACATATGAAAGTTTGGGCGTGTTAATGTTCGGTCTGCTGCAGTAACTTGTACATGCTCCATTCAGATTGATTCAGCCATTAATATATTACCTGCATTTTAGGTTTTCCGACAGCGAGTCGACAGTGATAATCTGTACAAATGCTGCAAAACACCCCCAGGATACTATATCGACTATGTATCTTGTTATTATGTTTGGACACACGACCAGGTACGGTACGTTACCAATCTTGTGGTACTGTGCACCGTTGTCGGACAACCGCCCAGCATTTACGATAGTGACAAGCACCAATATAACTACCAGAACACGGTCGGTCTAAACCATTATAATAAAGTAATGTGGATTGTGAAATGTGACGAATGTAGCTACAAAGGCATTCCAGCACAGTCCATGTTGTTTTGCAGTACTGGGAATACTACGACTCGCAGTATTTCCTGATCAACTGCGCCACCGGTTACGTCATGACGGGCATCTCCAAGAAGATCAGTCCCATCGTCACCATTGAGTGGCGTCTCGAGTGGCTGCAGTGCTGTCGAGTGGGCTACGGCGCCGTTATATCCCTGCCGCCGCCGATCATTCCCACCCCCCACGGAGGACCGGTGGCCTATTCAGCCAGCAGCGCCCTTTATTCCGCCGACATCCCTCCGAGCTATAATGACCAGTACAAGGGGAAACGGTCAGCCGCGACGTCGTCGTTGCGCAGCAAGCGGCATACGGTTCTGACACAGGAGACGCCGTTGGGACAGGATGCACAAGGGATTCAGTCCGTCATGATGGAGCATTCGGATGTCGAGCGGAAGTTTCCGGATGCGGCAGTTGTACAGTCAATGTAGCTGTTTGTACGTTGTTTGTTTCTTCCTCTACATGTTCTCAATGCTGGTTCGCAAAGCTTTGTTTTGATTTTGTTGGTTGCTTGTTATCCTAAAGTATCTGACGCTCGCGATTAATAAAGCGCTAGTCGATACCTTATAATTAGTCATAGGCTTAGTGTACTACTGTTTTTACCAATTTAAGCCGGATGGAAAACTCTGCTTGTACGCATGTCAAAACCGTAGTGACGTTTCGGCACACTATAAGCGTGACCCTTTTTCCAAACTGGTGGTGGAGACTTCTCCGTGTGCTACAACTGAACTCTCAAATAAATTATCCGATTCTTTTTAAACATCAACATCCGCAGTGAATTAATATGTTACATACGTAAGACTGCGGAACATGCTTAACTGTTTTGCTAAACTTTCCGCCGACATTCTCATCAGTACAACCTTGCATCTCTTCCAACGTTCGATTTCTGCTCTGTCTTTGAACTGGTGCACTATTTTTCTGCTAGCTTGTTTTGCTGCCGAACAGATTCAATGGAGTCCCGGAAACGGGTTGTCTGCTTCAGAAGAAATAAATAAATAAATTATACAGTACAGTAAATGTATGAATTATCCTGATTTGTGAACACTGAATATCTTGATGCATGCCTTCCTCCATGTACCCTTCCACGGATTGTGCCGTTTCTTAAGGAACAGTAGTTTTTCGTGATGCGCTAGCTCGTAGTCCGTTAGGTAGCTGGCTAACTGTCATATCTTCCATTTCAATGTCACTGGCACTTGATGCACAGGTATCTGTCGACACGGACGAGAGACCGCTCACACGTTCAGAAATGGAGAACAGCGTTGTTTTCGATTGAGATGTACTTGTTGTCGTCGACGGTTTTGCCGGTTGTTTCTGCGGAAAGTACTTGTTTTTCTGCGCTTCAAGCCACCGCCCACACCGGCACTGCCCGAAAACATCAGACACTTGGGCGCGGAACTGCTGGCTGACGGTCATGTAGATGAGAAAGTTGGCGGCATAGTTGATGTACTGACACATGAGGACGAATACCGAGGCAACCGTTTCGGGTCCCGCATCTTACTGGAACGTTTTGTATGACTTGGCGATCTCCAGGATGAGGTGGATGAGTGTGGGGAGTTGAGTGATCAAGTATAAGACGACGCTGCCCATTAGAAGGATGCTATTGCGCTGCTGTTGGCTGACGTTGTTCCGGCCGCCCGATTTGCTCCCCATGTGGAACTCATTATTGCGGGGTAGCACAACGGCGGTCAAGATATTGACGATCAATAAGGTGAAAAACTGGCCGATGAAGATTGCTACCTGTTGTTAAAAATTGTCCTAATGATATAATCAAAACTGACAAGCACCATATTCGCAAAAATATGAGGGTGAGCTCAAAATGTGGTGTTATTTATCATAGTATTTTTTACAAGAGGAGATTATAAGTAATTGGGAATTTTGAAAGTTGTAAGTAAATGCGGGAGTTGGCCAAACATATCCGTCTATAAGTGAATCTTATCAACATCATAATCATGGTGGTCACCTTTCCTTGACCGCTTACGCGCCAACTAAAGCCAACTTACCCATCTTACGCGTTCATAATTTTTAAACTTCAGAACTATTCACCGTCCATAACCTCTCCCCTTATCAAAAACCACCCTGTGATCAGTAAATTAACACTGAATTTTGAGCTCACTCTCATATTTTTGCAAATATGGTGCTTCGCGGGATATCTCCTTGTTATAACTAGTAAGTACAGAATTACTCTACCAGTAATTACATTTCAGCGGATCACCATGCTAAGGCATGCTACATCTGCAAATCAACGGATCACGAATTTTCAAAAACCACCCGATCGTATAATTCTTGTTTTTCATTTTCCATCGTAAAGAGCAAGTTTAATACCCTAGAAAACATATGCGAAATACTTTTAAAAACAAACACGAATCAAAAAAAACAACGTGAAGCAATCAGTGACGTATCGAGAGTACAGCAAATCATGCGGAAACGACACATTGGACGATGGAAAAGGAAACACAAGAACTGTTCGATCGGGTGATTTTTGAAAATTCGTGATCCATTGATTTGCAGCTCTAGCATGCCTTAGCATGGTGATCCGCTGAAATGTATTTACTGGTATCAAAACAATGACAGATTAGTACTCCAGCACCGACATATCGCGTACCTCGGAAGCTTTTTGTATCCTGTCCCATTCTTTATAACTATCCGATTGCTCATATTCCGGAAGGTTCAACGGTTTACGCACATTTGCGTTGGGATATGTGTAGGCATAATAGTCATAGACAACAAAAAACGACGCTGTCCCACCCAGTATCAGCAGAGCGACCACAATAACTCGGGGATACGTATTTCCTTTCAGTTTGCGAAACAGCAATGGGTTCGTCACAGCCAGAAAACGCTCCACGGAGAACACTATTAGCGTCCTGTACAACAAAGCAATTATCCTGCTGAGGTGCATCTAATTCTGAAATCATGGAAGTGTTTAGAAAGAAAATTTTAGGTCAGTTTAACTGTCAGAGGGCAATCGATTTTGGCGTCTCTAAACTTTACCCAAGAGATTTAAAGTACTAATAACCGTATCTCTGGCTGAGCAAAACTTACTTTTTATTCACCGTTATATGTAGCTACAGAAGCTCCACTAGCGAAGCAAATAAACTGGATAACACTGTGATAACTACCAATTTTAGGTGTCAGCGAAACAACATGGTGTCATCAGATGGAAATGTTGAACCTTTCAATCACTATCGTGTAAGAGCAGCTGTATATTCTGTTTTTCGTTCTAAAGTGCTAAGTGTTTGTCATATGTAAACACTTATGTTCTGTATATACCCACTGGACAAATTCGATCGTGTGTTTTGTAAAAAATTTCATTTGAACAATATCTGCGAAAGAATTGTTTTACAGTTATAACCACAACGAATGCTAACAAACCAGTACGTATCAATACGGAAAAGCAATGGATTGATCAGAGTGAGAAATAGGTACTATGTAAGCACCTTTAACTGGAATTATTACCAGTCGGATAAGTGGATAAACGTATCATTCCCCCATTGTTGTAATCCAAAAAATTGGTAAAAATGGAATATGAACGTTCCCGCCCATTCCTTTGTCGCAATAAGCTGGAAAATGTAGGTGGGCAGATAAAGCCATCTGCAATAAACCAAGTTTTTTCATGGTCTGCAATCAATTACTGTACCTTTATAGTCGTAACCATCACATCCAGATAAAGTGTTTTACGTATATACTAAACACGTATAATGGTTGCAAAATGCCGAAGTTAATTCCTCAACTGTTAAAATTTAGGGCTTCTTCGTGAAAAATAGGAACAGGACGTTATCCTATTCCTTTCGAAAATAAAATAATTTTTGGTTTGGACTGCTACTAATTTGGACCTACAATTTTGTGCGGCTTTTAAATTGATTTAAATTTAATAATATAACTTGTAATTTACAAGTACTTATTTACGAGCAAAAAGCCACCATAGCAATTTTTGACTTACAAAATGCATAGATTAGCCACAGCGACGGCCATCATGTACGTATTCGTGCTCACTTTGTGCTTTGTATGAGCAAGAACAAACAATGTTAAGGCATTCCCAACGGTACAGAGTAATAGCAAAATCGGATATTACGTGAAAAAACAGCTGAACTTGTGTCAGTGTATACGGATGGTACGAGCTATAACCATCATCATCAGCTGGATTCGCTGCCGGTGATGCATTGACCGTAGTAATATTGTTCGTCCCAGTGATATTTTCAAGTTTGTAAATGGACGTATCATTTCTATTCATGATGATAGTTTCTCAGATAATTTATCACCGGAATTTCTGTGAAGACACTGTATTATAAGAGAACAAAGTAATCTAGTGATGGTCGAAGATCTGGGATAGCTAGCTAGAGGAAAGGGGGCAGAAACTCATGTGATGTGATGGGGAAGGGAAAACAGGGGAATTTAAAAAGGATAATCGTCTGAGTTCCAAATCGCAAACTTTCAAAAAATCAGCAATGCGCTACAGTCTGACACGCGCCCGCGGAGAAAAGTATGTACAGTAGGTGTCTACACACGTATAGGTAAAGCCCCTGAGATTACGGGATGAACATCATAATCCAAGCAATACCACAACAGATTCGCAGAAACAGGGTACCAATAAGCAGATTAGAAAAGTGAAGCGGTTAGCAGGAAATTAAAACTCAACTTCTTTGCCGCGATAAAGTTGTTGTACAAATTTACAATGCGACTCTTACTATCGTTATGCTGACGTTGGAGAC
This sequence comes from Paramacrobiotus richtersi, assembly GCA_034698045.1. Taxonomy (NCBI): domain Eukaryota; kingdom Metazoa; phylum Tardigrada; class Eutardigrada; order Parachela; family Macrobiotidae; genus Paramacrobiotus; species Paramacrobiotus richtersi. The sequence goes on from JAQGAU010004086.1 coordinate 8,447, forward strand.
TTTATAAGTATCACAAATTACACGATGGAGACACGCAAAACAAGCAAAGTTTTTGTTTTGGCGAATCGAAATGCATACCTTGTCTGTGTCAAAAGTAAATCTGTAATGTATCAAAACCGTTTTGTAATTAATGATGTGATGAAAATTGATCTAGCTTGCTTTTATGTAATGCTGTTCTGGAAAGCATTTCATGGAGAATACTCACGACATGCTTTCATTTACCTTACAAGAAAATAAAAGGGCCGTCATGCTCAGAAAGTCATCAGGCTACACTTTGGTTATTGTTCAGTTGGTTTATGACTGAGAATTAGTGAGATATGATGGATAGCCAAGAATCCTGAACTATAAAATTAAGCACCGATCTATCTCACAAAACACAGGTAACAAGCGGTAACTCTGGGATATCTATGTATTTAGTTCCGCCTGAAATCGGGCAGTGGACCAACGCCGGTTGCTGTTTACGTTATGCGATACTTGAGAAACAATGCTAAATTAGTCAAGTGGAGAAGGGTTGTTCTGATGATGATATATCCGTGAATTTTGACAGAACGGTGTAATCAACGCAAATTGCGCGATATGGGAATGGTATTAATGAGAGGATTAAGTTATGACTGCTTTTTTTAGTAGTGTTGGCGTAATCCAGAAAGAACACTTAACTAGGAAAGTGCACTTGCTGGTTGCGGGCACTGAATCCCGAAGCGAAGGAAGCACATACTGTTCATAGGGCAAAACGAGTTGCAGAAAGAAAAATTGTTATAGACTTACTCAAACAACCAGCAGAAATACGAAGTGTGAGTTAAAAACCGGCATTAACTGATTCAAAAATCTGAGTAAAAAAATGATTTTCTTTGGTAATTTTTGTGACCAGAGGTCGGTGAAGGCAGCATTATGATTATTTAACATTAGTGGGCTTGCCCCAGGAATGTGTGCAAGCACGGGTTGATGAAGTGCTACTTAGTCCGGGTATATTATTAATAATAAATAAAGAAACAAATAAAGGCAAAAAATCATAGGTAATAATTAATTAATATTAAATTATTAAATAACAGATAATAATAATGACCGACCGAATGACAGACACACATCGAAATCCATTGGAGCTGAGTATAGAGGACCTTCGCTCCGCTTCGGTCGATTATATCGTATATCTCAATTTTGGTGCAGATTCATGTTTCCTTATAAAATATCGACCAGGAATGTTTAGTTATACTAGTGCCTGTGGAGAAAACATCAATGTACCTGATAACACGCCATAGAACGCGTCCAGATATGGAGCGCGAGACCCGTCAAAAGTGAAACAACTCCTTAAAGCCTTCTTCAAACATCTGTTCAACTAGTGGTTAAAGACAGGCCAGAAATCTTTAAAGACTAGTATTCTCTCTGCTTAGCATCGCTGTCTCACATTAAAAAAATACACTACACTGGTCTTTGAAGAATGACACCCGTCTTTAGAGATATCAGCCTTTACCGTAAAGAAGAAGATCTTTCTGAAAAGTCTGCATTGTTTAAAGATCGTTTGGCATCCTTCAAGAATGACAGGAAATCTTTAAACATTTCTTGCAGAAGTTTAGCGAAATTGCGGTCTTTAATGAGTTGTACCCTTTTGACGGGTCTCACGCGCCATATCCAGATGCTGTACGCACCGGTATCTCATGCCACGGCGATAAATACAGTTTTAGTTAATAACTGGTTTAATCAGATGCACTCAGAAGGATTCTCCCAGCGAAACGAGTGACCCGCAGCTTCAATATGTTTACCTGGAAACGCTTGAATTAAGTATGAAGCCAGAAAGCGGAGCGCGGTATGGCTTTTGGTGTTCGAAGGTCCAGGTGACCGTCGATACCCGCATGAAAACGAGCAGTCCGGTTCTTGTGTTGTCCGATGAAAGTTTAAAAACGAACCGGTGCACCAAAGTACCAAAGGTTTCGTTTCTTTTGCAACGGGCCCAAAGAAATTGAGATAGATATGTGAACCGAAACGAACTAAATGTGTTTTAGACTTTCACAAAACGTCGGAAAATTGCTTTTAACTGTATGCATATGTTCGTGCAAGTTTAAGGAACCTGTTCGAAACGAGACTTTTGTAAACTCGGTTTGTGTTAACTTTGTCCAGAGATTGCGCAATAGCCGGACGCTGTGACGCTGCGCATATATCTCGTTTTCCCATTCCTGTACGTATATTGGACCTTTTGCCACCGAGAGGAATACTGGGCCCTCTTTTATCGATTCAGACTGCGCGTGTGAAAAATTTAAAAATCACGGAACATGTTGAAACTGAAGGTCAGCCGCTTAAACAGCTCATTTTCCATCTACTGATCACAAAAAGTTCACGCCATAAGCCACGATTTCTGCTGGCTAGCACCGACTACGACAACGGAGCATTATCATCTGGATCAGTGATCACCGGGTTAACAGGAGCTTGAGCCAGTCTCCCTGATAACCGCGTTTAGATACTTAATTGTAGCTTTATTCGGCCGGAGTTGTGTCCTCAAGAGGAGCCTCGACAATGGTGTCGGGGGCTGTCTCAGTGCTGGGGATGGTGAATACGGGGACAACAGCGCCGGTCACTTTGCGGACGACGTCGTCGAGGAGAGGCACGTTGGCGCCCTGGTATAGGCGGCTGTTGGAGTAGTCGTAGAGGGCGGCGGTCTTGGAGCAGTCCACGTCGAAGAACCAGCTGCAGGTCAGCGTAATCTGGTTGAAGAGGCTCATGTTCGGGCACAGGTACGAGGTCTGGTTGCCGTTGATATCACAACGGTGGAACACTGCAACAGACCACGCTTAACTTGGTTTGACTCCTCTTTCGACATCATTCAGAATGGATTATGGTTCAGTTTAGTCGTTTGGTGAAGCAGATCGAGAAGGTCTTCTTACCTTGGCAACGGGCTTCAGAGTTGGTGTCGGCGTAGAATCCAGGTTGGTGGGTGCTGCTGCAGTCGAAGCTGGTCTGCGGGATGGCCACCAAGTTCGGGTAGTCTTGACCTGCGCGGGCGGTTGCGATCAAGTTGAACTGGTCAGGAACGGACAGTCTGCTGCGCCCACGTAGCTGGTCCAAAGCAGCGAACGGCAGCGGGTTCTGAGTCTTCACAGCGCGCTTTGCCTGTAAACGGAGACGTTGATTGCTAGTTTTAGATAAAAACTAAAATCGTACGTCGGACTAGAATCAAATCGGTGATGTTCTCGCTCACCTTAAGACTGGCTGAAGAAGCCACAGCGACAACCGCGAGCAGAACAAGGACGGACTTCATGGCTACCTGTGCGGATTTAGGAGGATTATATTCGGTAAAGTAATATTTTTTTGCGCTGGAGACTGACGAATCATATTTCAATGTTGCGACTGTTTTATACTAAATTTAGCGACGCTGCATTTGTCTTGCACAGACGAAGGTCGAACGGGGCGCGAACGGTTAATTACAGCTGCAAAATAAGAACAACCGGTATGCCTAATATCTTGCATAATACGGCTATGAAAATGAAATTGACCATTTTTAATTAAGCCAATAAAGCTCGATGACAGACCTCGTACCAAGTTCCCAAGCATTAGAATGTTCGTTCACGTGCGGGATCGTGCTCAGCGTATGTTTGACCGAATTTAAGGCGTCTGATTTGCTAACTGCCAAATTGAGGGCTACACAATTGTAGTTCCTCATAGACAGTAATATGTGTGAATAATTCGTTTAGAGTCGTTCGTTGGCCTTGAA
>JAQGAU010004087.1:0-12142 GCA_034698045.1 Paramacrobiotus richtersi
GGTGACGCCAAGTTCGTGACCATGAGTGCTTTGGCGATGTACGCTGTACGAAAAAATTCACTTCCGGTAACCGGAAACAACACGGTGACGTCACTTCCGTGACCTTGAGTGCTTTGACGGTGTATACTCTGCGAAAAAATTCACAAAATACCTTGTGAGCTGGAGTAAGGCACTAGCCAGTGACACTATCCCTGCTACATTTCTGTTCTTTATGGTTTTCGTATGGTTTCGTCAAGCAGTCAAGAACTAGCCAGTAAATGGCTGCTAAACGTTAACAGACTTTATCTGTACGAAATGAAAAAATGGCTTAGAACTGTGTTAGATAAACGTGGGAGAAAATCGGCCGCGCTGGTGAATCTTCGAACACGTCGCCGGTTCCATGTCGCTCCGAAAGCGCTGGATGCTAGCGTACAGAGTTAGTACATTTGAACTATTCTGAAATTAAGATACTGCATGACCAACGAAGCCGCTTGTCCACGAATTGATTACGATCCAACAACAATTTGTTGTTGTTGGTGACCAAAAGAAAAAAAGAAAAGCAATTTGTGACCTTTTTGGCCTGAAATCTTCACTACATTTTTCTGAGGCGCTCAAATAAGCTGCTTGCAAAAGAATTTGCGTATCCGAAGCTGCACTGATAGGTCTGACCTGTAAGAAAAAGAAACAACAATAACACGGCAAGACAAGTTAGGAACGAAGTGTCTGTCTCGATACCGAAAGTTTGACCAGAGGCGAGCAGAAAGAAGTTATGCGATAAATTAGGCGGATATTTTCCTAAGGCCTAATTCTCGTCGGAAACAGACAGTGTGGCTCATAAAACTGACTGTACGGCAGAGCTGCCCGGCGAAAATATTTGCTCGTGAACCAGCGAATCCGTCCGAATGGTGGGAGTTCCGTTCAGAGTGAGTTTTGCCCAGCTACAAACTTATTTCTCTTGCAAAGATCTGCCTGATCCTAGGACAATAATCTAAAGGGCTTCCAGACACTTTTGCCGGCGCCGGATGGGTCCAAATGACATTTTGAGCACTGCACGCAAACCTTTTCTGGCTGGCAAAATTCTAACCAATTGAAGTTTGTTATCCGAACGCTTTTGCCGTCTGCACAATTTTGCCGGCCTTAGGCGCATAAAAAACCTTACAGAAACTCAAGTTGAAGAGTATTATCCTACTCAGCAGAACTAAGTAGGCTAATTTTTCGAATTGATCCTGATTGCCGATCTCAAGAAACCATGAGGCGTCAGCCGAATGTGTTTCGACCAGGATGCTCTAATTGTGGTAGTTTAACTGTTCTACACGGAGGAAACCGTACTTGTTGCACGTTGCAAAAATCGCCGGTGTACATGCAATTTACTATTTTTGTTTTCAACCTGCTCGCTGTATTGACGCACCTCTCAGAAGCAAAAAATTTGTTCCGGAAGTCGGAGTTAACAGTAAACTCTCGAACGTGTGTAAAACGTACGTTACCGTCAAAAACGGAGTGAACGCCACTGAACGGTTCACACTGTCTTGCTGGAAAAGACCTGGATGGCGCGTGTTTGAGCACAGGTCGGTAACAAGGCCGAAAGTAAGTTTCGTGTATGCACATACTCTGCGTTGGTACAAGAAACCTGATCCAGATGAATCGGTCAAAATGACCGCTGCAAACCCGTGGGTTTCTAGTTAGAACTTTCGGGCCTTCGAATTTTGGACTATACTTAAGGAACGCTAATAATAACTAACGGAAATAGATCATGAACTCAGCTTCACTACCCTAAATTGGTAAACGGTAGATGGGATTACGATCTGAATACAGATTCAAGAAACACTGAGGCGGTAGCCGAAGGTGCTTCTTATACAGAAATGTTCCGTCAAAGATTGGATACAGTACTTTTTCCCCCAGTCAAAAGCTAAATTTAAGACACTATTATGCCACAGGCGACGGCTAGCTGCCACAACCCTTATTGCAGACAAGCGGCTTTATATACACGCATAATGGTGTGAGCGTGGCCCAGCATACTTTGTACAATTTATTGCGCAGAAGTCATTATTTTGTTGAGATGAGGTTTCTAGAGGGCCGTAGGAAGATTCTAGACAATGGTACGTTCGAGATTTTGCTAACTTTTGCCAAGGGTCACAGTCCGAGTCATGATTCCGGCCATGCTCTTAAAATCGTCACGCTTTCAGATTTCGTCACCAGCACAAGCCGATCTGCTTGCTATTTTTTTCTGTTGTTTGCCTCCATTGTGATTTTTGCTTTCGTCAACTTATAACGGGAACGTGTTATATTTACTAGCGCCTATTCTAGTCGTTAACAAAAAAATGGTAGTGTTAGAAAACACGCCCGAACCACGTGTCTCCTATAGCGAAATAAAATCCCCATTATTGCAAGGCCACCGTATCTCAAACTAAATGAGCGTCAAAGTTTAGCATAACGAGTAAAATTAATGCAATATTCGACTGCACGACACACCAAAGCCGCACTAAATTTCTCGCTATGTCGAAAAGGCGCACTCCTGCCGCTACTGCTTTCGATCCGTCTGAACCAACATCCCGCTGATGTTGCTGGCGAGACTTTGCTTTGCTTGAGCGTTCCATGAATTAGTCGGTCGAAGCCGCGCTAGTTGCTGCCTCAGTTTAGGGATATAGTGGATTTTGATTTCATCGAGAGTTGAAGAGAACCAAACTTGGTCGTACAGTTCATAGCTCCGAATTTTTGGCCAATGAAGATTGGGATTTAGATTCCGATAGTGCTGGTCCGAATAATACGCAAAATGGTCCAAACGTAACTCGCTTAGCGCTACGATTTTCGTCCGTCCGGTTATATTTCGGCAGTAGTGCACGTATGGCTGCAACAGTAAATATTTATTGTCAGAAACCGTAAGCGCGCGCGAAGACGCAAAAAGTTTTCTGCGCTTTACTTTAGTGCACCAGACTGGAGCAACATCGTCTGCTACCACTGGTGCGAGAGCGCAGCCCTTTACTTCCCGCTGATACGGCTCTTATGTCCTTGGTCAAGGCCTCGCTCCACGGGTGAGTTTTTTCGTGACAGGAAGCAGTCATGTACCACATTTTACTTTTTTTGTACCACATTCAAGCGTTCTTTTCCTTCTGGTAACCGCAATTATGCCGAGTTAAATATGCAACCGATCCTGCATCTGGTAAAAAACCGCTCCCAGGACATGTACGATCGGCAGCTAGCCTCGAAATATGGCGTTTGCAGCGTGTTTTCCGGCAGCGTAAAGGACATCGTGGAATCATTAAAGGGAGAGCTAGAAAAACTTGCGCTCCAGAACGTTGATACACAGGACTCGTGAACGACTTGAAGTGTGTTGGTTTTTGTGCACAGTCGGACTGCTCGCAGTGAAATGAGCGATGCATCGAAAGAAATCTTTGTCTGAGTAATATCTTTGTATGACCATGACAGTTTGTCTGAGAACAACCGTTCCTCTGTTTTGTCATACGAACGTTCCCATGTATTGTCGTATAAAAGCGGGTCGGTAAATGAGCAGAAGGGAACCGAGCAGTGCTCGAGTTCATAATTAAAGTAGAAAAAGCCAAGTTCTTTTTCTAACTTTACAAGCAAGTTTCACGGGTGGTTTCAGACAAGCCAAACCCGTTAGAGGTACGCCCTATTCGGGCAGATGCCTGAACCGCTGTACAACATGGATTGTACGCATTGTACCCCTAAGAAGGTCGTAGTCTACAGCGGTTCCCTCACAACAGTGACTAAGGCTGCAGTGCTCGCCTTATTAGCAACTCTGGTAACGAGTCTGCATACACCGGTCTGACGCCGACAACATGCAACAAATAAGACAGCAACGCGCTCATCAGTGTTCCACAAGCCAAAGCAGTTATATCATCCTGAGCGTGAAAAAGCCCTACCAGAGAAAATCCATTCTCCCTGCCTCTTGCACAACTGCAATAAAGCCGTCCTGCCCCGCCAGAGCGATGACCTGCGCACCGACTTCTGACGCCCTGTTTTTGTACCCCAAAGCGGTGAAATTCCGGGACGTAATTTCCTAAGAAAGGAAATGCTATGTTAGCGTAACTTTCATAGCTAAGGTTAAAGTCCAGACCTCCCTGCTGTCTTACTAGCGCAGATGGTATGAGTGATATCTTTGTATGACCATGACAGTTTATCTGAGTAACAACCGTTCCTCTGTTTTGTCATACGAACGTTCCCATGTTTTGTCGTATAAAAGCGTGTCTGTAAATGAGCAGAATGGAACCGAGCAGTGCTCGAGTTCATAACTGAAATAAAAAAAAGCCAAGTTCTTTTTCTAACTTTACAGGGTGTTGCTTTGTGTGCACAGTCGGACTGTTCGCAGTGAAATAAGCAACGCATCGAAAGAAATCATTTTCGAAGCGTCAATAAAGAAAAGCTTATTTTATAACTCAGATCAGTTGAAAACGAAAATACGTGGGCATAGCACAGTACATTGTACATACGTGACTGCCGAGAACGCTGCCTGTGCAGTCAAACCGTAGGGTGGAGGGGCACCTTCTCCCACTTAGGTGTACCCTCCATGATTTGAACAACTGTCTACTTTGAACAATTTTGGTTAACAGCGCGTATATGGTTTTCGTTTACTAACAAACAGGACTGTAACCCGTGCGTTCAGTTTCCTATTTGATACTCATTTTAATAACCAAAAAAATGGATTACCTGACCGACCGAGTGGCCGACTAAAATCTTATATATACGGAACCGTCTTGTTGTTTACACGCTCAACGCCGAAATGTCGCGCGCCGAAGTGTCACAACTTCTGAACGTCGCAGCGCCTAGCCGTTGCGGCGTCTAGTCGTCGTCTCTCCAAAGCGTCCAGCGACGAGACGTCGCGCGCCGAGCTGTCTGACGCCGAGTTATCGTAGTACCGCTGTGTGCTTGCGTGAAAAAATCTCGGTCCACCTTTACCAAATTGTGTACTGAATCAGTCACAGTTCACATTGCAAAAACCTTCACCCCAAATTTTGGTGGTGTGACAGGCAAATACGATTTCTCCTCCGTAATTGCACCAAAACTATCAGGCCTCGCAACCAGTTGCATATCCTGAGGACAGCTACTAACTGAGGTCCGCTTCAACTACTAACTGAGGTCCGCTTCAACCCGGACCAGATTAAGTGGGCATCCTGGAAATCTCTCTTAAGGAATTGCCTCTCCCTTACTGAAACAACATTTGCCAAAATAAAGAAGGAGCTGATCAACTGCCAGGAATTGCGCGCCTTCCAAGATTAAGTCAGCGCCTGCCGACCACACCGAATTCTCCTACGACGAACTGATAAGAAGACTTGACGAAATCAACATCAATGTGACCTATCAAAGCACGGAATGGGTATCATTCTTCCGTATCCGACAGAAACCCACACAGAATAATGCAGTTCGCGAATGATTTGCGGAACAGGACGCATAGCTCCAAGTTACCTGCAAGTATTCTTGAAGACCTGTAAAGCGCTTTGATCGTGGGGGGAGTGTTTACCGATACAACAGGAAACATTTAATGTCGTAAGAGCTCAAGTCCTTCGATGAAACACTTCAGCTCAGAAGGCGATTCGAGACAGGAGAAGAAGAGGCAAAGCTAAACAATAACCTGGAGGGGCAACGTCGAGTGTTAACACCACGACAGCACGACGACCAGGACGACCAAACAACTCGGGACAACAGAACAATCGTAAGGGTGCGGCCTGTAACCGATGTCGTGGAACAAGCCACGACCAGAACGATTGCAAGTTCAAGAACCAAGCCTGCCGCAAAGGTGTAAGAAAAGGGATTTTGCAAAAGCTTGCAGTTCGGAGCGGCTGTAGGCGGAGTATAGTGGCAGAGTGGATGCCAGAGACATAGTGGCAGAGTGGAGGCCGTCTATGGTGTGCTAAATGCAAGTACAGAAGACGTAAAACCGAACATGGTTGAACTGAAGGTCAAACCAACGTCTAGTGACCTTTGAACTGGATACTGGGCAAACACGATTAGCGACCAACCAGCAGCAAATACAGCAACGCTGCCCAGAATTGTGCCCGCACAAAGCCAAACCTGTAGGTTCTAGGGACATAAAGTGCCAGTTCTTGGAGCTTACTACGTGGTCGTCCAGCGCTGCGGTGGTGCAGAGTCCCGACTGGTCGAGCTCGTTGTGGTGGAGAAAGGCACAGATGTTCTCGGGAGAGACTAGATTAAGGCCCCGAACCTCCTGGACCAAAAGATGTTCGACCTCTGAACGCGAAAGGTTCAAGATGATAAATCCCTCGATACAATACTGTAGGCCAACACGAACTCTTGCGTGCAGAGCTGGATGTTCAAAGACGTTCAAGCTCATTTGCACTTCAAACCTTGAGCAGTAGCGAAGTACTGCAAGGCTGGACCTGTGCCATGCGCCCTCCAAGAGCCCGTAGAAGAGGATATCGGCAGACTCGTGAACTTGTCAGTGGAGCCTAGTTGGGGTGCAGCGATCCGAATGGGCAGCCCCGATTGTGATCTATCGAAAGCAGAAATAGTCACTTCTGATCTGCGCCGAACTTAGCGCTGGTCTCAACGACGCCTTGGACGTGCAACGAGATCCTCTGTCATTGCCGGATGAACTCTTTGTCATCCTGAATGGAGGCCAGGAGTTCACGACAATCGATTTGTCGGACGCGTATCGTCAGGTACCACTGGATGAAGAAAGCAGCACACTGGTTGTAGTGAATACGCACCGGGACTCTTTCAGTACACGGGGCTTCCTTCTGGAGTTGCCGCGACTCCCAGAAGCTTCCAGCAGATGATGGAGGAGATGCTGAGCGGCATTTCCTTCGTTGCAGTGTACATTGACGATAACATCATAACTGCTCGGACAAGGGAAGAGCATCTTGGGAACTTCGACGAGGTGTTTTCACATGATGAATCCGCAAGGATTCACCCATAAGTTGGAGGAACGCACGTTTCTTTAGCTCTCGGTGGAGTACTTGGGATTCATTGTCCACTGATACGGTCGACGTGTCTTCGGAGCAAAGATACGGGCGATCATCGAGATCTTCATCTGTCACTTGTCTTCTTTGTTCTGTTTGCAATATGAAGTATTGCTGAATTTTGTTTGACGCCTAGAGGTAACGTTGTCCCGTTGCGCGAAGACAATAAATCCTCATTATTATTATGCAGGCACCAGTTGATGTTGCCAAGTTGCGGTCGTTTCTTGAAATAATCAGCCATTATGGGAATCATCTTTCAGCTGGCGACGAAGATTTACTGTCTTAACGAGCTCCTGAAGGCCGCTTTTGAGAGGGGTGGTCTAGTGCCAGCGAAAAGGTATTCCGAGGCCTGAAGGAGCAACTCGCTTAGGCAACGATGCTGGTCCACTTTTACCCGAGCAATTCCCTGGTCCTGGCTGTCGACGCGTCCCAGTACGGAATTGCGGCAGTGAGCAGCACTGTGGGCCGAATGGAAAAGATCAGTCAATCGCCGGCGCCTTCAAAACACTGACCTGAGTGAACAGCGTTCCGCCCAGATCGAGAAATAGGCGTTGGCGCGGGTCTTTGGAGTGAAGATGTTTGACCAGTACCTAGCAGGACGTGAGTTCACCTTGCTGACTGACCATAAGCCACTGGTCACGCTGTTTGGCCGAAAAAGCGGCATCCCAGCAGTGTCCGCGAAAAGTCTCCAGCGGTAGGCCATTGCCCTGATGGGGTACTCATTCTCCATCGAGTACCGATCGACGGAGAGCTTCGGACAACCGATGGATTAAGCCGAATGCCCCTGCAATTAAAGGACATCTTCGACGATAGCGACTGGCGAATGCAAGAGGTCATCCAAGCGGTGCAGCTGGAAGTCTTGGCCATAATCCCTGTATATGCCGGAAAAATCGCCTCCGAAACCGGAAGAGATCCGGTCCATGTTCGCTGTGGGCATCTGATGCTTGCAGGATGGCCAGACAGAGCTCCAGCTGAACTGCTGCCATGCCATCGCCGTCGATTGCAGCTTTCAGTTTCAAATGGGTGTGCACTGTGTGGTGCTCGGACGGTGACACCGGGCGCCCTGCATTCGCCCCTGCTCAAAACACCTGCACCACACACATGTCGGAGTAGTGCACATGAAGGCCGAAGCTCGCAGCCATTTCTGGTGGCCAGGATTGGATGGCGACATTAAAAGGCTGGCCCGAAACAGTCAGTGCGCACATTGGCAGCAAAGGAGACACCGGAAGTTTGCCTGTAGCAGTGGCTTGTTGCTTAACATCCGGAAATCGTATACACATGGATTTTGCTGGTCCATTCCATAGCAAGACGTTCCTCATCGTTCTGGACATTTTCTGAAGTGACCAGAGATCATCAGGATGCGCAGGACGCATTAAGCTAACGAATCATGGTCCTGAAGAACCTGTGCGCTCGCAACGGACATCCAAAACAGTTGGTTACGGACAATGACCCACAGTTCACGTCAGCCAAATTCGCAAGCTACGGAAGTAAATACGGAGAAACGCTAGACACCCGCAATCTAACGGTCAGGCCGCAAGATACGTTGGGTCCTTCAAAGATGCCATGACCAAAATGCAAGCCACGAAAGACGCAAGTATCGATGATGCCATCCGGAACTACCTTTTCCGGTACCGGACGACACAGCAAGCGACAACCGGCACTTGTCTGGATAAGTTATTAATGAAGCAGCGACTCCTCACGGCGTTGGATTTGGTACATCCCGATTCGAATGAGAAACGGAAAGCCAACATGGAGCGCCATGAACAAAACTTCGATCAGACTGATTAATAGAACGATCTGCAAGAAGGTCAACTAGTTAGCGTTCGCGATTTTTGGCGCGGTCCAAAGATAAAACTGACACCTGGCCGGCTCCTTATCAAGAAAAGAAACCGTATTTGTATTTGTGTTTATTTCGCAACCAGACAAACCCCCGGTATGGGACATACCAAGTGCGATTGCATATTAACTAATTCACAACAATTTCAGTACTGAAGATTTCAAAATCCCAAAACTCTGGGAAGAGAGATCGCTAGGCAAGTGCTGATACTGTAATCGTAGCCGGCGACTAAACATTCATTCGCCGGCTGCTGTTCTGCAGCTCGCCTCTCAACAGACTAGTTTTCAGACATCTTTTTTGCTGGTCCTGAACAGGATGAGCTCTCTTAGATAGGCAGGGATATCAGCGGATGCAAAATTCGCTACTCGGTACAACCATGCCGCGTCCAGAGCTTTCCACCTTTTCTCGATAGGATCAATTCCTATTTCCGCAATGATTCCTGTACTGTCTTCCTTTCATCGTAGTTTAACAACGATCGCGCCGATTTTCTTTGTGCAACTTGTACTTTTTTTCGGTGTTGTTCAGCGGCTCCAGACCATACCGGTGCGCAGTACGTCATATGTAGCTCGACGAGCGCGTGGTACAGCGTTGCACGCTCCGGTAAGGTCAAGCCATCTTTCACGCGGTTGATCAGCAAATTCCTGTGTTAACCTTCTTCACGATGTTCACATACTGTTGGTGCCAGGTAAGGCTTCGATCAAGCGTGACGCCAAGGTACTTGGTAGTGTCGACCATTCTCAATCTGTGGTTATCGAGGAGGACTTCCGCCTGCTCACATGATCTGCGCTTTTGTGGTGAACTTATCATCATGCCCACGCACTTCTTTTCGTTCAGGGCAAGACGGTTGACACTGAACCACTCCACTGTTTTCTCTAGAAGCTTGTTGAGTTTCGCTGTGGCTTCATCGCTCGTTTTCCCCACACAGTAAACAATGGTGTCATCTGCAAAACATTCCAAGAATCCCAGACTGTCGATCTCTGGCATGGTAAGTAAACTGTTAATGTATAGGGTAAAAAGGACTGGGCCCAGTACTGTGCCTTGTGGTACTCCGGACTGAATCGGCAGTACACAGGACAGTTTTCCGCTGAATGATACTTGCTGCGTTCGTTGACGCAGGTATGAATAAAACCACTCAAACTCCTTTCCGTCAGCTCCAATGGTCCGCAGCACGCGAAGAAGGCGAGCATGGTCTACGCTGTCGAAGGCCTTCTTCAAATCGAGGAAAGCTGCTGCTACAACATTTCCCACATCCATCGCCGCCTTCCAGGATTCGGTAACTTTCAGCAGGAGTGTCTCGCAGGAGTGACCATTTCTGAATCCTGACTGTCTAGGTGAAAGGATATTATGCAGTTTCAGATGTACGACGAGTTGTTTCTGGACCACGCGCTCGAATACTTTCGACAAATTTGATACCAGCGATATTGGTCGAAAATCATCAACAGCTGTCGGTGATGTCTCCTTTGGTATTGGTGTTACAACGGCATGTTTGAAGATATCAGGAAACGTCCCACTCTGCAGGCACTGGTTGACAAGGTGCGTCATTGGTAGGACAATGAAGGGCTGAATTTGGGACAAAAACTCTCGCGGTATCCCGGATGGTCCAACGGATTTTTTCTTTTTGGTGACATCCTTCAGCAGTTGGTCGATCTCGGTCGGCTCTCGATCTATCTTAATGAGGAAATTTTTATGGTATTCAAAAGAAAACTTCTGTCATTTGAAGGACAGTGAAGCCTTCACTGTGAATATATAATAATGAAGCCAGTTGCGAAGAAATCAGTGCATAAAATATTGTCATATCACCTGCGGTATAAACAGATTATCGTAAATGCTAAGCATGAACTTACAGTTATGCAATGTGTATTCAGTTTCTGGTTGGATTTCATGCCGTGCCTCACGTAGTCTGTTAGCGAAGATTAATAGTAATGAAAAATTCAATTCGAGACGTACAGAACGCACAAGCGTACCGGCCGCACAAGAATATTTCAAAATTAGACAAAAAATATCTCATAAAATCACTTTAACAAATGGAGGGCGTAACGTTAACACTCGGCAGTGAATGTCCAACCGACCATGAGAACAACAAAACTCGAGCAGTCAGGATTATGATTCGCGGACATGCGATTCCGGTGCGACAGGAATGACCATGAAATGCACGCAAAAGAGCAGCTACTGACAAATGTTGCAGTACAGCTAAAACAAAACATACAATTGCCAACAAAACGAAACAACGAGGTTCCTTCCAAATATCACAATCCACGATCAGATGAAAGCCGCAAGAACTTCTTGTCGTTTTGAGCTTTCCGTTCATCCTCCTCCTCAACGGAACGGAACAAAAACGGCACACAAACAGGCTGCACATACAATGTCATGTGGATGCGCGATCAAATTAGCCAATGGCGACGAGCGATGCAGCATTCTAGAAACTGTTTGAATATAGAGAATTAATTGAGCCGAGCTCGCCATTCAGCGAACTGCAAGTGATTTGCCGAAAGTGTGATTTAGCATCCTCAAGCAGATCGGTCAGCAATGGGCGCTCCATAAACTTCTGTCCACAGTGACAGTGTGGACTCCACACATGGTCCAGGCTGCCGGATCCCACATCCTCGTACCAAACTGATCAGTGATGGGAACTACTGCTTTACGCGGCATATTAATTTTGGTATCACTGGTCCCTTTGCAGAAGAGGTGAGTGCATCGCTGGTTGGCAGATAAAAGACTGAGTCCAGTGTGAAACTGGCGTGATTGAAGCCCAGATATTGATCAAGTCCGTTCAGTTCGGCTGCACTTAGATTACCAATGATATTTTCCAGCAGCTGGTCCTCAATGTTCTCTTCATCCAGTTCTTCCATCTTAACAGTCAGCGGACTGCCGGGTCCGATGGACGAACCTCCGATCGATGCACAGGCGCTTGTTTCGCTCGGGGAAGCCATATTGATAGGAAAGGTCGAACAGCCCGAAGAATATCCCATGGGGTACGAAAACCTGTGTGTCCGATTCTTAAGGCCGGGGACATTCGCATGCGTGGACTGTGGAGCGGATATGGCGTTTTATTCTGGACTGTTTCGTAAAGGTCCTGCGGTAGCGCTCGTGCGTGCAGCTGTAGGGCTCTGCTCATGGATAAGCAACATCTGGAACAGACTGCTCTGCTCATGTAAGGTTAAAACAAGGGACTTTAGCCATCTTCGAAAGCGATTATGGCCAAGGTGCCAACAACAAAGTGGAGGAAATGCAAAAATGCGGCGAAGGCTGAAGTATGTGCACAAACAAGGAAATACTGGATTATGGCCTAACAAACAAATGCAAAAATATGTTTGTACAAGAAACACCTTCGGCTGCCGCCTCAGGGTTTCTTGGATCTGTATTCAGATCGTAATCCGATATTCCATTTCAC
>JAQGAU010004088.1:0-12142 GCA_034698045.1 Paramacrobiotus richtersi
CGAGCCTGGATCACGGAAGACTCAGTTGGCGAAGGGGTGGAACGAGTCATACGGCCATACTCTCACAAATCAGACAGCGTGCCACATTAGCCCATCGGGATACTTGAGTAGGAAACTTTTCCAGGACTAGGTTTGAGTGAAAAGGACTGGCGTTCCACGTCACGCTTCTCACTACACATTTACACTTCCCTCCTCATCTTTCCGCTTGATACGATACTACCAGGGCAGATTAGCGGTCATTAGCCATCAAAACACTGGCAAGAATCTGGCTGCTGTCCCAGACTATTACAGCATTACAACAGGATCAACAATTCCGCACGAGAATACGACAAAAACTTGATTAAAGCTACTGATTAGTACTTATATCGAGGAATGCTGCACTCCTGTATAATTTCCTAGTTGCCAGCGTTCACAAGTCACACAAGTCGAAGGTGCACTTGACGCATTAGCGCACACGTGCAGTTCCATCATAGGTGGCGCTAAGGCCCTCCGTTTCCGGTCCATGCGAGGCGAAAACGCGGGTTTTTTTATAAGGCTTTGTCTGCCACAACAGTACCCCTGTCCAGTGTCTGGAATAGTACAGCACTCCCATCCCGCGACCGCAAAGACATCTTTTCAGTTAAAAACTACTTACAGCTGTGACAAAAATAGAATACGCGCAAAAGCAAAAGTTCTTGAACAGACAGGCCTCGGGCTCGGAGGCTCAGTGAGAAATGTTACGTAATAACAATGCGTCAATGTCGGTCAATCGGTCAGTTTTGAATCTTTTGATTATCAAAGCCTGCAACATTCCCAGTCAATCACTAAACCACGCAATTCAGTCAAAAGAAATCAAGACAACGTGCCTCTCGCATTGTAGAACAGACTTTGAGTGCCAGTTGGTTTGTCCGGGCCGCAACATAATTAAATAAACCGAGCTAAACTAAAGAGGGAGGCTGCAGTTATTCAGAGATCAGGTTGCCAGGACAGTGATCAGCTCTAAAAGCCTACGAAAACGGCGACTCAACATGGCCGGTTTACAAAAGATAAACTGGAATATACTAAACATTTTGAATGTTTTGGTGTCAGAATGTAGAGCGCGTTGAGTTGTACAGGTATTTGATGCAAAATCAGACCAGATTTTACAAATTTTGAATGTTTTTGGTATCAGAACGTATAGCACATCAAACAAGCTGTGGAAGATATGCATTAATCAACAACACTGCAATGACACTGTAACAAGAGATCAGAGGACTGGAAGATGCTGTCAAAGACTGAAAGATAGAACAAACAGCTCTGCAAAGTGAAACCCATGTAACGCCGGAAATATGCAACGTCAAATAAGAGAAAACTGCGAAAAATGTACAAGATAGTTCATTTATATACCAGTTGTGAATGGTTGCAACTTCTAGATTAAGTGGCTCTTTCGTAATTACCAGGCAAGTAGCACTGTAACCGCGTCCAGAGGGCATTTTTGTACGATCCGCCCTGAAATACCAACATCGCGTGAATGGACCGAGTGCGACCTCTCAGGGAGCCAAACAACACACTGACAAGCGACGGCAGATGTCATCAAACAGCAGCTCGTCAAGGAGATTGGGCGGGATATCGTTTGCTTAAAGCGTAACGCGCGAGGCGGGATTGCTTGGCCACGTCCACAGAGGCAAGATCATCGTCGGTCCACAGGCGTCCCGCGTAGGCATTGCTCGCTCGCGGATCCTGACTGGTAAACTCATACAGAATCTGCAAGAAAAGGTTCTGCAGTCAGTATACGATACATTCGACAGTCATGCGACCGGCTGCAACATCACCATCCCCAGGAAGGAGCGATCCCGCGGCTGGCCCTGCATAGCCTGCGCCACCACAGCGGCCGTCCGCTTGACATCGATATCGACATCCGTCGGCAGCTGCCCGTCCACCAGCCGGTATATATCCTCCTTGATAGAACTGCCCTGTACAACACCGCTAAAAGGACGATCCCTAAAGTACCACATTCTGCAGCGCTTGAGAATCAACGTGCAGCAGCTGGCGGCCAGGGAAGCCGCCGCGTACTCTGCTTCATCCCAGAAGGTGAACGTTGTGGTTGTCATTTCGCTCTCTGCGGCCACTACCAGCAGCGGTTGATTTGCAGGACGCATACCCAGTTCCCCACACATCCCCAATATTATCAGAACGTTGTAGATGGCATGGTTGCTGCCGTTGACGCGGATAACGCGGCGAGTGTGGGCACTGACACATCTCAACAAGGGAGCCGCCAACTCATAGGCTTTGTTATGATGGATACCTGCACTGCGGCAAATTCCTTGCCAATGCCAGTACCCACCTTTCGGGCAGCAGCTAATCCGGATTTCACCGGTTAACATACCGGAAAGCAGCGCGTTGAGGGAACGGCACACGCGTCGGTATAGGGACCGCTCCATCGTGTCCAAATACTTCATTACTTCCCGAATTATGACAGCGGGCACGTGTCGCAAGGTCCATTCCGTTCCTTCTGTACCACCCTGACCCGCAAAGCAATCACGACGCAACGGTAAGCAGCATCGACATCCATAAAAAAAGTACCCAAGCGTCCTGTACGTCTCAATGGACCCTCGTACCTCGTGAAATACGTATTCCTGCAGGAAAATAAAGGCAGAGGATCTAGCTTAAATGGTATGGTTCTTCTCAGATTTTTATAACGAATTTCCGATGTGTACGGACGCTTGAGTACAGTTTCTTACAACACCCGCAACTTATTATTATTATTATTATTATCAACCGAAGCGAAGCAAAGGTCCTATATACTCAAGTTCACTCACGGTAACTCAACTCAAATGGATTAGTACATTGCGCGCCTGTCACCCGTCGGTCATTATTATTATTTAAATATGTTTTGTCAATTATTATCTGTGCATTATTTATCACGCACTCTGCAGATTTTTTATTAAAATTCCCCGCCACCTCCGCCCAGTGACGTCAGTCTCGCATCACTGGGGAGCCCATTTTTTTGACTAACCCTCGTTGTAAAACGGGTACCGTTCTTTCAGCTTGAGACCAAAGACCGGGCCCGGCTGGCAAACAGAAAAACTCTGACCATAACTGCAGTGGAGAGAACTATTAAGAACACATGATACTGACGTAATTCGAAAAACGGGGCAGGGTCTAAAACATGGCAATGGCAATTGCCACTGGCAGTGCCAGCTGGCAGCGGAAAACCTGGCAATGCCAAATGTTCCATGCTAGTCTTGATTAAAATCTGCACCGCCAATGGTCTCTGTTAATTAGTTTTAGTTTCTGGATTTGCCCCCTATAATTAAGCTTGTTTTATTGCTAATTAGCAATAATTAAAGTTCAAATTAGCCCATTAACTAGTGGAATACCACACCGAAACAATGCCGCAGTACGATAAACAAAACACGATGCCTTAATTAGCACTAATTAGGAGTAATTAGCATAAATAATTAAAAGCACAGCGGAAAAGCACTAGTTACTGGTAAAAACAATATAACCGGCTTGAAATTACCATCCGCAACAAAAAACTGCATTGCCAAAAACTCATTACCATTGCCAACTGGCATTGCCAGTGGCAATTGCCATTGCCATGTTTTAGACCCTGCCCGAAAAAAGGTCATTAAATTTTTTGAAAGTTTCACGGTAAATGCAAGCATTTCTCAAAAGTGAATTGAAAAATCATCAGAAAATAGTAATCCATTGGTAAAAATTGCGAAAAAATACTTCTTGCATGCGGAATTCATTTTCAAGCAATTGTGGTTTGCCGCTGCCCCCGATTTATCTATTGGTTTGGTTCGTAGCCTAGAAGTCAGTTCTGGTCACGATCGAATACTAGCTCGAAAGGTAGTTTGTAGTATGGATTGTTTCGATTATTCGGCGCGGCTGATTATTCCGATTATTAGGCTGCGGCCAATCAGTGCGGCGCTGACGTCACAAGGCGGAATATTAATAATCGAAATTCGAATAATCAAAATAATCAGACGAACAATCCTTATGGTGAAACAACAAAAAACGTAAACTACAATTATGGGTAATGTATTTTAAAATATTATGCCATTTTTTGTCTGATTTGTTTTCTCACATTTATTTTTTGATCATTTTTGATCAAAAAAAATTTTGATCAAATTTTGACCTTTCAATGCTTTATTATTTTGTTTGCAGCTATTGAGAATTTTAACGAATAAATTCACTGTATAGATCAGTCATGTGCTAGGTTAACCGATATACTGTAGTGTGCCTACAACTAAAATTTCGCGCGCGGCACGCTAGTAAGGCTACTACATACTGTAGAATGTGCCGAAAGCGGTGACATCTTTCCTTAAATGATCATTTGCTTGGAAGTGCTAGACTTCATCATACAAAATTCTGAAAAATGCCAGCAAGTGCTCCTTAGGTACTCTGCCAAGTAGTGACCGACGCAGTTTTCTGGGCTAACTGTCAGCGCTGTTTAAGGCGAAAGAATGCCTAGGGGTTCCGTTTTGGATGGTTCCACCAGACAATTTTTTGCACGAAGTCGCAGTCGTATACAGTTACTGCATCAGGTACATGGGATAGACAATGGCTTGCTTTATCCTGTGATCAGGTTATTGTTTACCCCCAGCACGCGCGCAGCCCACAACAGGTATGTAAACAAAGAGCAAGTAAATAAGAAGAAATGTCTCGATAAATTCAGCCGTGCACCTAAAGTATGATCTGAAAACGGTATAAAATGCATAAAAACACAAGCAAGATTACTACACAAGCTTTTTTGATTTCATCAAACACGTAAAAAGTTATCGAATATTTTGAAATTCAATATCTTTCGACACAATCGACGAAATCCAAAAAGCTTGTGTAATAACGTTTCTGATCTTTTTATGCATTTTATAGCCTTTTCAAATCATACACCACGGCTGAAATTATTGAGGCTTAATTCTCCTGTTCCTCTTATTTAACTGCTCTTTATTTACATACTTATTGTGGGCTGCGCGCGCGCTGCGGGTAAACAACGACCTGATCGCAGGGTAGAGCAATCCTTTGTCTGGCATGTGTACCGTTTGCGGTAACGCCGCACATTTGCGATTTCATGCTAACAAATATATGGGCCAACCATCCAAAACGGTACCCATTGGGTATTTTTTCACCTTAAGGCTATATTCCACCCGACGGCACAACCATTGGTAAAAACAGGGCAGCTGCGTATCTGTGAGGTTCTCAACAAGCTACATTGTTGTTTATAACAACCAAAACATCGATAACCATTGCCCAGAAATTCGTTTGTGCGCGCAACGTCCGGCTGTTGCATAACAGCGGCAAAAGGTTTAAACACATTTCTTTCTCAATTAGCCACAGGCACATGCCCTGTTTCAGGCGGTCCCCTTACTGGGCGGTCACCGGCGTCAGAAATTTGGTCGGAATGCATCAGCCGAACAGATTTAGAAGTACATGCTTTGCAGCTTAGCAGCCGTCATTTCTACAGATATGCATGGGTGCTTCGCAATGCAGTTAGATTTGGAAAATATTGCTGTTTTAAGAAATTTTCAAATAAGTAACTGAAAGTATAACAGTTTACTTAACGCTGTTGGTTCCGAGTTTCGCACTGATTAAAAATGCCTATGATTTGGCTTCCTTGGATATCCCTTCCGGTAGCAATTATAAGCAATTGTAACAAAAACGAATTGTCGTCATCGTTAATTTTAATGAAACACAACCCAGTTAGAAAATCTGCGTTTTGTTGCCGGCTTCAACTTCGCGCTGTGCGGCTTCTGGGGGGACAGTGTTTTTATGCAGTGGTGCGTGTATGACAATGAACTTGGACTGACCTTCCGCAAACCTAAAAAGGTCCGACAAAATATTTACTCCCAAGAAAAAAATGTAATATTTTCTCCGAATCAATCCAGTATTAAACTTAAAGTGAACAATGCAGGTCAGTTTATTGTTAACATATGTAGCATATTATCTGTACACGTAAACAACCACATCATTCGTTATTTTTTACTCCGCATTGAACCACCATAGCTGACCGCCTGACAAGTTTTACGTATAATATTGTATTAAAAGTTTTGATTTGACAGTCACAATTTGTGACTCACAAACACATTAAGCTAAACGCATAGAATGTGCAAAAAACATATTCAAATGTCTATAAAATCTGATTTGTGGTTTGGTTAGTTTACTTGTTTGATTATTACGTAAACTTTGCACCTGTTCACTTCGATGAGTATGCTTACAATTTATATAAATACAGTTATTTTAAAATATAATAAAGAACTTTCTAATGGCTGCTTTAGTGTGTTTAAAGTGTAAAGCGGTATGAAAACATCTACTGTACTATACCGTGCAATTACGTAATAGCCGATTATACAGTACTAGCCGATTCTCCCGTGATGCGACCGCCATTAAATGTTTATTAAATCAGCCACTTGACGTAAATTTTTTTTTCCGATATGCAAATTGTATGCAATTGTCAGGTTCACAAGTTTTCTGTCAGCAAGTTTGTCAGGAAGTTAACTGTGCAACAGATAATTCAAGAATTGTGTGGGCAAGGTGCGTTATTCCCATAAGCGCCCATGTTAAACTGGCGCACGTTTTCCGACCAAATCACTTGAAAGGGACCAGACCAAATCACACCTCGCGTCGCATCTGCCTGTAGCTAATTAATTCAATGTTTCATCCAAACTTCTTTATGCTAACATCAATAACTGCCCATTTATATGATGATCGTTCTGACTTATACCCAGCCCGGAGGTATACTCCTAAAAATTTAAAATGAATTTCAATAATTTGAAAAATTCATTTTAAAATTTCAGAAACATACCTCAGGACAGAAAATGATTCAGAACGAGTATCATGTATATGTGCATTTACTGATATAAGCACAAATAAGTTTGGGTGAGACGTGAATTAATTGAGAAGAAAACGTGTTTAAACGTTTTGCCACTATTGTGCAACCGCCGGACGTTGCGCGCACAAACGGATTTCTGGACACTGTTTATCGACGTTTTGATTATTACAAACAACAACAAAAGCTCGTAATTAGCTTACAGATGCGCGGGTGTCGGGATTTCGCAGTTTCTTATGACAATACGCAGAATTCCCCTTAAGTGGTCAACAGAATGACCACTGGCCAGCAAGACCGATGGCCACCGGAAAAAGCTACAGTACGTGACTATGTGTTCTTCATACAATGTGCATCCTGTGGTCTCACTTAATTACGAAAAGGCTATACTGTTCTTTCCGACTTTGGTACATGTCTGATTTCAGCTATACCAGTGCAAGTTTTGCGTATACCATACCTAGCACTTTTGCGGTGCGTTCCGAAAGCGTGCTGGATAACTATGACGACGCAAGCTGTCATTCCACACAAAACCTGTTTCTCGTTAATGATCAGCGAAGCAACATTGGCTAATTTGGCCATTTTAGATTGGTATTTAAAGGGACTACGAACCAGTTCAGAAATACAGACTTACTACAGAGAAGATTATTACAATAGAAGTACCATGTGGATGCGCTATTCACGATATATTCCTGCATTCCTGTAGCGGCCAGTTCTGAAATCTAGGAGCGAAGAACGACTCGTTATTTCATTTTCACACTGGGCAGTGGGTAGGTCGTCGAACTGGCAAAAGACAGAGTAACTGCTCGTTACCAGAAGGAGAAAGATTATTACCAGACGAAAGCCGGAAGGAAGCCGGTTTTTCAAACGATTTTCCTCATTACGTTGCAGCAAAATGTGATTGTTACAACTGTCCATTAGCCATTCCGATGACAACCAAGCGCATCCATAAAAATAGTACGACTAAAGAGATATAGCTATGTCTTCAGTCGTACATCCCAATTCACAGCAGCCAGCGCTAAGCGATAAATAAGCTTTCGTGGCGAATTTGTAAAAAAGAAGCTTATTATGCAGTGAAACTGGGATCGACCCACTGCCCACTGATGTCAAGAGCTAGGCATCAGGCTACACGCGTTGACCCTACGGTCAAAAAAATATCAACAAATTATGCTTGACAAATTAACTATATCTTTTTATCATATTTGTTTTAGCCCGCCGGGCCGGGCGCTGCTGGGTGCGTTTACCTGCTTAATACAACACAAGAGCAGGCAACGTATTAGGGATTTCCAATCTGATCGACATATGATCTAAAAGAGTAAAAAGTTAGCGCAAAACTCATAACCATAACATACCAGTTTTCTCGGCCACGGATACGTGTCGATGTCACTCCCACAACGCTGCAGAACAACCAGCTCGTCGCTGCTGAGTGCTGACCGATATGGGCAACATATCCCAGTGAGAAAGTTTCCCGCAGAACGATCTCCACAGCGGTGAATTTCTTGGCAAGACTACAGCGAGATCAGCAGGCAACCGGCAGGCTGGTCTGACGACGAAGTCGCTCTTCCCAATAGCACGCGAATGCAGGTCGGCAGCGGATGACGGCAGACGAACCTGATCCAGCTGCACGATTTCACGCCGGCTTATACCGCCGCGCTGTACCTCCACAAGCACCACCTGGTCCCACTCATTCTGTGGGATGGGACTGGTCAGGATCGTCGCATCGCGCCAGATCCAGGGGCTTTGGGGGCTGTCCCGCAGCAGAATCAGCGCGGCACTGCCCACTGGCAACCGACAAAATGGATTGTCACGGCAGAGGCAGCTAAATGCGTCGCCATATT
This sequence comes from Paramacrobiotus richtersi, assembly GCA_034698045.1. NCBI lineage: Eukaryota > Metazoa > Tardigrada > Eutardigrada > Parachela > Macrobiotidae > Paramacrobiotus > Paramacrobiotus richtersi. The sequence goes on from JAQGAU010004088.1 coordinate 8,623, forward strand.
TCACCAGGTGGCGCCGTTGTCCCTCACACCCCAGGTCAACAATGAGGCCAGATATGCGATTTGCGTGATATCTCAGTTTATCTCAGTTTACGGGAAGCTGCATGTTGGACCAGGCACCGACGGGTGATGGTTGCAGATGAGTGGGTCAAACTTTACAACGTGCAGGAGATTATCGATTAGTTCAGCTGCCGGTGAACACACTCAAGTCCCAAGTTTGACCACTAGAATCTGAATCACTCAGGCATTTTCAACGGGAAACGAACGTACGGGCATATCAGGCCAGTTTTATTGATCTGTTATTGTTCGCAACTTCGCTGACTATTTGATACAGCTGCTCTCGATGGTCGATACTGCTCTCGGATGCGTGCCGTACTGGCGCCCTATACGGCTATAGGGCGTCGGATAAAGCGGAAACGAAGCTATATATGCGCGTAATACTCATAAATGCGCAACAAGCGGATACGAAGCTGACCAGTGCGTGGAGGGATGGATAATTCTCGTTATATATTGATTTCTGTTCTTTTGTACCAGTTGTTTTTCCGATTAATGAATTAAAAGCGCAATTCCTATGTTTCGATACGCAATTCACGATGAACGATAACGCTTTCTTACAAGTACATTAAGATCAGGATAAGATGGAAAATGTTCCGCCGAGCAGGAGTAGGCCCAAGAGCAACCCGAAGCCGCTCGCTAGTGGTTAAGAGAATAGCTGCATTTTGTTAATTTTAAGAACAATGCAATCATGCAATTGTATTAGTGAGCGGCTCAGAGCGAGCCGACGAAACCCACAAACGCTTCAGGCTATACATACATGATACATCTCCAAAATAATGACCCCCAGTCACACAAAGTACGCGCTGATATAATAATAGTATGAGTTTATGAATGCTGCGTCCATGTTTCTGGAATGATAAACTCGCAAATAGGAATGTTCGCAGTTTCGTACAACACAAACTGAAAAACTGATGATCTTAGACGACGTCTCAATTGTTTTCCCAGTCTGTACACAGCAGCAGTACATAAATCTTACGCTGCGTCCGTCGAATCAACGGTAAGCAAATCCAAGCAGCTTGGGATGCCGGACGGACGAGTGGCATTTTTCCAAGTGTAAGCCGTACGTAACTTTGATCGCATCTAAATCTAAGGACTTCTGTTATCCAGGGTACTACGAAACCTTGGGTTTGGGAACTGGGAATGGACCTGGCAGACTGGGATATGGTATGGTACTGGACATGGGAAGTCTGTACTTGCAGTATGGTAACTGGTAGGTGGTACAGACTGTCCGATGGAAACTGCATTTTCGGGCAGTTCTCGTCCTCGCTGACATCCCCGGCGAGTCGCTTGTTGACACCGTTGTGCACCCGCCAGTACCACAGAATGGCGGTTTTCGACGAGAGGGATGTCGTTTGCGACTGGAGCGCGTTGGCCGCCCGCATGAAATTCTCCCGGCATTCACTGCACGAGAAGCACTGCCAATGTCAGTAAACGAATAACAACACCCATGCGACCCGAGCTGGACACTTGCACCCGTTAGGAAATCCCGGTCCTTCTTGTCCATGGCTAATTGGAGCAACTGCCGATGGGCCAGCCAGTCCTTCCCGCTGCCGTACAACACTCTGCACGCCGCTGCAGTAATCTTGAAGTCCCGGTTTTTATTCGGAACATTTACCATCTCGCCGGAAACGGCCATGTCAGTCGCTCGCCGTGCGATTGGCCATACCTTATTTGGAACTGGAAGCCGTGCCAGGCGGCGGTACTCTTTCAAATCATTGCCTCCCTTTATATGCTGCAAAGTGCAACGAACAGTTGAATAAATCGGCTGCATTTAATTTTTGTCGACAAAATTAGCCGTTATTTGTGCGCCCGCTCATGCAGCTCATCTACTAACCATTCTTCCCAGCGCTGTAGCTTTAAATTCAGCAAAGACGCGGGTGCTGTCGGCATTGTCAGTCACCGCGGGAAAAAATGTCCCTTTCTTCGAGGTATACAGCTGGTTCCACACCTGCCATGGATGCGGCGTTATGCCATCGGGAAATGACGCCTCGTATCCTGCACGCAGTGCATCGAGATCTGATTCGCGATCGCGCTTCGTGTCGTGATGTCCCGCAGCAGCCTTTTTGGCCACAGTAAGTGTGAGATCCCGGGACGACAGCGGAGGATGGATCAGAACCTATAGCGTGGACATTTTAGAAAGACAGGCTTATAGGACTGATCACAAGCTACACTCTTATGAAGAGATTAAAACACCATAAAAATCCCATGAACCCACACACACATACTAGCCTACTTGAACAGTCAATCTGCAGCACCTGGATACAGAAGTGGTGGACTAACGTTCACAAGAAGCATCGCACAAACATTTCAAATATGCTGCTTTTCAAACAAAAAACGTTTTCTTGCCGACATGTATGGAGCGGCTTTGGCGGAGACCCTTTTGATGACCGTTATCTAAATAAATCTTGTGCATTCCTTGTCTTGTTTGTTCTTGTTTGTTATTTGTGCATTCCTCGCGACGTCCTGAATCTATTCGGCGCAAATTTTGCAGTATTTCGCGCATACATTTCAAATATTCTGCTTTCCAAATCTGAAACGTTTTCTTGCCGACATGTTCGGAGCGGGTTCGGCGTAGACCGTTTCGGTGACCACCGGTTGAATGATTCTCGTTGTATTCGGTACCTTGCGAGGTCCTGCACCATATACGCACAAACATTCCAAATATTCTGCTTTTCAAACAAAAAACGTGTTCATGCCGACATGTATGGAGCGGCTTCGGCGTAGACCGTTTCGGTCGCCGCCGTGAGAATGATTCTCGTTGTATTCGGTACCTTGCGAGGTCCTGTTCCATATACGCACAAACATTCCAAATATTCTGCTTTTCAAACAAAAAACGTGTTCATGCCGACATGTATGGAGCGGCTTCGGCGTAGACCGTTTCGGTCGCCGCCGTGAGAATGATTCTCGTTGTATTCGGTGCCTTGCGAGGTCCTGTACCATACACGCACAAACATTTTAAATATTCTGCTTTTCAAACAAAAAAAGTTCTCATGCCGACATGTATGGATCGTCTTTGGCGGAGACCCTTTTGATGACCGTTATCTAACTGGGTCTCGTTATTTATGCATTCCTTGCGACGTTCTAGACATTTTCCGCGCAAATCTTGCAATATTCCGCGCATACTTTTCAAATATTCTGCTTTTCAAACAAAGACGTTTTCTTGCCGACATGTCCTGAGCGGCTTCGGCGTTGACCCTCTCGGTGAAAACCGTGAAAATGATTCCCGTTGTATTCGGTACCTTGCGAGGTCCTGTACCATATACGCACAAAGATTTAAAATATTCTGCTTTTCAAACAAAAAACGTTTTCATGCCGACATGAAAGGGGCGGCTTTGGCGGAGACCCTCTTAGTGACCGTTATCTAAATAAATCTTGTTATTTGTGCATTTCTCGCGACGTCCTGAATCTATTCGGCGCAAATTTTGCAGTATTTCGCGCATACATTTCAAATATTCTGCTTTCCAAA
>JAQGAU010004089.1:0-12141 GCA_034698045.1 Paramacrobiotus richtersi
CAGAATGTTGTTCGACCATTTTTTATTCTCACCGTTACCACCATCAGCGTTATCACTTGCTGGATGCCTTTGGCAACCCTTTTTCTCTGTATGTGGTTTCTGGGTCCCAGTGCCCAATCGGCAATGTTCACCGCCCTGCAGTACTGCCTCTTGATGTATACGTTGCAGACCTTGTTTGACCCACTGATGTGGATTTTCAGTTTGAAAAAAGGGCCCTATCGTTGATGTGCTGTTCCCGTCCTGTGCAAATGAAGAAAGTGACGAAACGTACATGCCGTAGAGAACATCTACGGGGAAACCAATGGAATCGTTCGGATGTAATAATTTTCTGACTGGTGCAGTTTAAATGCAAGAATGGTTCTAATTGTCTCGGTTACAGTTGTCGTACTGTGTTAATGTCAGAGTTTTTTTGCGTTATTATTACAGTCATTTTAGCAGCCTGCAAGTTTTGAATAAGCCAGTAAAGCACAGCACGAGAATAAAAGCCGATGAGTTTCTTTCTTTAGTGCGATGCTCCAGCTAGGACGAAGTACGGGCAGATTTGTAATTTTACGTCCGTTACTATAATCCGCTGTCATCCGCCACATCGTTAGCACCGTTGCTCAATAATACGCAGTCCTGATCAAAAAGATTACGACCTCAGTAAAATACTTTTACAATTACAATCGATGTACAATCAATCTCTGTCCAGTACGTACCGCGAAACGTTTTCAGCTGGAGAAGTGTAAAGAGCGAAACAACCGGAACGTTAACGATGCTGAGGAATGCTCCTTTCCTTTGGGAGTGTGTGCCGTCTATTGTACACCAGTGCTAGTTGTGGTCAAGTGTGCAGTGTATGAAGTACAGATAAGTCCTCTATAATACGAAATGGTGCTTTCATGGATTTCCGTCCCTTAGCTCTACCCTTTAATACAGACACCTGGAGTTCTGCTGATGCAACTACCGCATACAACCAGTCAGTTCGGTCCATTACTTGTCGTTGATAAGTATCAGTTCCTGATTATAGTCAGGTTATATAAACTGTTTGGTTTTTCATTTTATGTCAAATATACAAGGCAAACATTATCAGCTGCGCAACGTTAACGCAGCGACTTCGATAATTTTGCTGACTGTAGAGTACTTGAGAAGTATCGCTTCGTGAAAACATACCAAATTAACATTTTTACGAATAATACCTATGCAGACCGAGTCTACTGCTGCACTCGTTGTCCGCAATTTTTTTTCGTTTCTGCTCCAGAATAATCGTAAAATAATTACCACGGGTACGTTTCCACAGAAAGTTAATCGACAGTGAAAGAATCAACATTCACATCGGCGGGTCGAGTGCAATTTTAAAGCTAATCGTAAGGATATGGTATCGACATCGTAGAGAAGTGGGTACACCAGCTCTCGAATTACGGAGAAATCTGGTGTTAATGTCTGATCCAAATCTGTTGCACATGCGAAACTGATATGTACGGATAAAGTCGTTGCAAGATTTTTAACATTTTTAAGCACTAGATAGCACAAATGTCCTGTGAGTAATATATACGCGGGACTTCCAGTCGCACGAAAATGTCCCGAAGAAAAGATTTCGTCAAATATTTAACACAAATCGATACACAGTTGGTTCGGAATCGCCAATGGCAACTCACTTTTAAAACGTTTGATGCCGTTTATAATGTCGGAGTACATGTAATGGACGTCCCCTTTCTAAGGCTAATTATCTGGTTGAAGAACTTAAAGCTTAAATTCTTCATCCAGATAAATCTCCTTAGAAAGTAATATTCAGTAATCCCAATGATGTCATCGTGGTAAGCCAGTATAAGCCAACGCGAAAGAGATCATATCCCGTACTCACTTCCGTATTAGGTCAGTTTACGTTCATTGCGCTTGAACATTTCTTCCCTTACTATTTTCATTTCCGTAGTAACTGTCGTTCTTTCCGTCGTAGATCTTTCCACTTCCGTCGTAACTATTTTCATTTCCGTTTTTAGTGGAAACCGTGGACGATGTAAGGCCGCGCGCTTCTTTGAACAAATGATTTTACGGTAACATTCGCCATTCTAATTTCCTGTTCTGTCTTAGCAAGAGCATCAGACAACCCAGAAACGTGAACTCTGTGCTTAAAACGCGACTGTTGCACATTTGATCTCCCAATCTTTCGATCGAATTTCCCGTAAACTAACCAGCTGCTTTGCCTCTCCTATACACTGTTTTGCAAAGTTTAATAATGCATGAGAACGAGAACTGGACGACAGTCATCAATGCAAGCCTCAAAACAACTTTGACACTTCCTCACATGTGCACCAAACGTCCGCTTCTGGTCGGATTTTCCTACTGGTCGCGTGTGGACAGCTTTTTGAACAGCTTTGCGCCAATGTTTGCTATTATTTTGATCTTGTGTAATTAATAATCAAACGGTTTCAGAAGAGGAAAAAGGTAGCCGCCGTTGTTGACAGTCTGACCAACCCACCTAAATCTGTGAAAAATGATACTGACGGAACTGAAAGTATTCCGCGCGTGCTTGGGAGGGTCAGCGCTGGATCACAGAACGTTGTTCGACCATTTTTCATTCTGACCTTTACCACCATCAGCGTTATCACTTGCCGGATGCCTTTGTCAACCCTGTTTTTGTTTATGTGGTTTCTGGGTCCCAGTGCCCAATCGGCAATGTTTGCAGCCATGCAGTATTGTGTCTTGCTGTACACATTGCAAACCTTGTTCGACCCATTGATGTGGATCTTCAGTTTGAAAGAAGGGGGCTATCGTCGATGTGCTGTTTCCGTCCTGTGCAAATGAAGAAAACAACGGAACGTCTTCGCCATAGAGAATCTCTACTGGGAAACTGATGGAGTCGTTCGGGGAGGTTTATGTTACAGTAGGTCGAGCTTATCGGCACGAATGGTTTCAGTTCTAGTCTTAGTTGTCGTCTTGTGCTGGTCTCCAAGTTTGTGAAATTATTATTGTACAACTAACTCTTCGATTTGGTTCTCTTTTGCAACATCATAGATGATGGGATTGTTGAAAAATCACCTGCTACTGTAGGTGAATTGACAGGATATATGTATAGTTTCGGAACTGTCAGATCTGGCTATACAGTGTTCTAGTTATTACCTATTCTGCCAAAATCAAAAAGTGCAAACGTTTGTTAAATTGTGTATCATAAGAGCCGCACGGCAATGCGGTTCAGTTTGACAACATATGTATTTATTTCCTTCTTAAGCAGACAACCTGTTTCCGGGACACTAGTCTGTTTGACGAAACAAGCACAAGTAGCACAACAGATAGGTAACAGTAGGTCAAGATATGGTCACAGAACAGATCGCACGTTTGAAAATAGCCAGGCTAACACAACGCAAAACACCACTGCAGTTCTTCGTTAAAACGCGTAGCAAATTTCGCATTCTCACTGCGAGGGTGGTTTCGCCGACTTTCTTCTCAGCCTTGACATCGATGCGGATGGAGCCATCCGCATCCGATTGATATCTCACATTCCTAGCCGGGAAAAACTGAGAAGCACTACCGGACCGAGCACTGTGGTGTGCTGCATATCATTCTCTAATTTTTCTAGTCAGACAGCTACAAAAATCCACTGAGTTTGCTAATTAACTGCTTGTTCACCAAACTATCTGCACCAGTATAGATCCATCTGGATTCAGGTAACCGTTTGTAACCAGGCAAACGTTTTCTCTTTGAAAGCACAAAATGCGTTTTTATTGCATTCTGATCTTTGCTATTCTATCATTGCTGCATGTGGGCATGTCGAACGCAGCAGTTGGCCAATGTCCAGCGGCAATTGATCGACCGATACAGCCAACGTTGATCCCCTTGAGACCTGGACCGGTGATCTGTGGGACTTCCTCTGTTATTGCTGATAGCGGTCGAACGGACACCTGCGCTAACGATTCGGAATGTTCAACGGGTTAAAAATGTTGTAAATACTTGAATTTGGACGGTTGCGGACCGATATACCGTTCTGTGGTTTGTTTACTAGTCGCTAAAGATTCGTCTGTTGGTCCAGTGTTTACTCCTTGTGTTTTGACTGGCGGGCTTATGTTCGCGAATAATATTTACAGCTGGCATGATGCGTTTGTGCTGTGATACAACATACTCGGTGTTTGCTTGTTGAGCTTCGAAGCGAGTCAGTTAGAATGGGCAATGCATGAACATGCAAGATTTGTTTTGCTAGCAGAATTATGTACAACGTATTTACCGTTTGCTGATTGCTGTTTCCGAGTACTTAGCGTGCAATTTCCAGTGGTGGATATGAAAATGGACATGAAAACAAGACAGACTGGCGTAAGCAACTATACATATAACTCATCTCGTGCGCTGCAGAACAACTTACAACACAACAGTACGAAACCAATTCAAAGTTTAGTACGGCAAAGTTCCAGTGTTCATTTGTCTGCATTGCATGTACTGTATGGTGACCGTTTCGTTAATCGTTATTATACATTTTATCCTGATAAACTGATTCCAGTATGCTCCGGCATTTTATTGTCCTTATGTGCTTGACAGCTGTTTTCATGGCTGTTGTTGATCAAGCAAAAGGTAGTTGCCCAGCGTTGGTCGATAAACCCAGAGCTCGCCCAGGCGCTGGACATGGCGGCATAGCATGCGGTACGGGATTCCGAATTCTCAATGGGAAAAGGATTACGATATGCAAGGATGATTCCAGCTGCGGAAAGGGACAAAAATGCTGTCAAGTGTGGAAAGATGATTTCTGCGGACCGATCTGTCGATGAACTGCGCTTAATCCCTGATACTGAGATCGTGCTTTGTTGATTAGTTCAGTAAGCTGGGTTGTTGTATCAACTTGATGTTAACAAATTTGTGAGTTTTCTTGTCAGTCGTCGTGTAGCTGTTTTGTTGTCTGTATGTTTCGTCATATCCTATTGCGCTGCAAAAAACTGAAAAACCATTCGTTTTGCTGCATGCGTCCTAATTAGTGCCATAAATTAGACTGCTAGAAAAATCCGGAAACTGCTTTGAATCGTCGTCAACAAGACCCTTCTTCTTGTTAACAGCGCTACCAAGTGAACAGTTAGTGGCAACTCTGTATAATTTTGCTGCTCGCATAGTATATAATGGTTAGGAACATGTCAGTCCACTTCGAATATTATTTGGCAGTCTGACACGCTGTTACTATATGTTATATCTACCGGAAGATTTCCACAATGCATCGACACTTTACTGCCATCAGTATTAATTGCTTCCTTTTGGCGTTTGTGATCGCGATTAACTGCCAGCCTGGAACGTGGTCGAACAGAGCATGCCCAGCAATGACAATTGCGAAACATCCCCTACCAGCGTGCGACGTGGCGAAGCTGAACAAGATCGGATACCGGACCATCGACGGGAAACGCGAGCGTGTTTGTGACCGAAGGGACGATCCCAGATGCAAGGCGGACCAGCAGTGCTGTTATCCCTATCTCGGGGACAAATGTTGGGCATCGATCTGCATGAAAGCTGTCATCTTCCCCAAGCTCCATTAGCCGTGAGAACGGGAAAGGTCACCTTGTTTTTCATTGCCGCCGTTGTTTGTAGTGTTTGTCATAACGGCATCAGTGTAAAACGTATATAGATAGAGTCATAAATGTATGTGCTCCACTATTGCTGCATACTTGTCCCGCGTTAGCGCGCTATTTTGCGGCTTGTTTGCAGTTATTTTGAAATGCTTGATGCACTCAGTGTACCAGTATAAAGCATGCGCCAGCCTATTGATGCTGTAACAAGCAGTGCACAGGAGCTCCATGTTAGGTCAACTAAGATCAGACAAAATCATTCACACAAAAATTTGTGCGGCTACATTTCGACGGGGAAATTCGTTTTCCGCTTAATTTCTGCTTTACCACGTTCAGTGCAGGACGTGCATAATATTTCTAGCAATACAAGTACGAAAACAATTCTTCAGTAACTGCAGCATACCATACCACCTGCTATCTCTTTTAATCGGCATCAGCCCAGAAAAAAAGGTAGCCCGGAACACGTGCTATCTCGTCAATCGTCTACTCAAAGCACACATGTTTTGTTGCTATTCAGTACACACATGTTTTGTTGCTGCTGCGAAACTGAAATTTCATTGTTTTTAAATTAATTTGGTTCAAATCAAAGTTTGGTGCAAAATTTTGGAATATGCGTTCGAAAAGCTTTTTCGTATAACTTAACGTTTCCATATTGATTACGGTTCGCAGGGTCGTGGATGCGGCAGTGTCACATCACGGGCACCGTCCACTGCAAAACGAGCGGCTAAAATTCAAATTGTTTGTCAGCTCTTGATCTGATGCTAGGGCGGCTATCTGCGGGACTGTGTTTTACTGCTGGAAAGTGTTAAAGAAGTACTACAGACTGTAGTAAAGCAAGAATACCCGTACAGGTTCTGGAAATATGACAAGGAACTCGTAATGCCGCACAAATTGTTATGGATTTTGTTTTGAGCAGTAATCTGTGCTTGGGGCAATTGAGTGGGAAGTGTTTATGTCTCTGCCTCACTGCAAACACGGCGAGGTACAGTGTGTGTGGACAACAATACCTGTAAACTGTTTGCTTGCAGGCACTATTATGACTGTGCATAATAAACTGAAAAACACTCTGCTTGGACGTACTTGAATTTCATTTTGCTTAACTAGGACATCGATATCCAACCTAATACCATACAGATTTAAGAAGCCGGGTTCTAACCGGATTTCTGGTTGCAGCTTTGTACTAACAAGATCCACGAGTCGAAACGACCAAGTATAAAATCCTGTAGCATTCACAATTATCACGGAGTTTGTAACAAGATCAAACGTACCAGACCGTATTGTCAGTTTATCACTGGATTCATAAATTATTGATCAAATCGCATTAAATATGGAGCAGAACAATATTTGGATGCTCTGTATTTTCGCTATGGTGCTGACAGTGACCGTCAATGCGCGAAAGGGAAGCTGTCCGGACCCGGTTCCATTGCCGAAATTTCCTGCGCATGCTGGACATGGACCGGTCATTTGCGGAGGCGCGTTCGCGATTTTTGAGGAAAAAAAAGCGGCCACATGCAAGGATGACAACGAATGCGGCGCGGGTCACAAATGTTGCCAGCCATACAAGGATGCGGAAAACTGTGGACCAATTTGTAGACGATCAGTGAAATGAACAGGGATTCGAATGATTAAGACTGTTTGTCATTATTTTGTACTCTGCAGTCTGCAGGTAGTTTTGAAGATACACGCCTTTCTCATTTGAATGGTTTTGGTTTGTCCTGACTGGGGAGGATTTCACAGTTTTCGGTGTATATTTTGCTGCACGCAATTTTAAATAATTTGCTACGATTCTAGAGATGCTTCTCATACACTGACTGTGAAGTAATTTGTGTTGTTGCATATATATCTGGAGTAATACACAAAGTTATTCGATAAATAATTCTGGCGGAAATGATCAAACTTAATACGTAAAACTGACATTCACTACATATCACGGGAATTCGAATGTCTTCTTGTTAGCACATTATAAATAGCAAACATATCACTGAACGTATAAAATAACAAAAAATGAATGTTCACATCTGACCCAAAACAAAAAACATTGATGCGGCTTTTTATTTCATTCTGACCGTATTCTGATTGTACTCACAGATATTCGCAAAGTACGTACAGAGGTACCGAAACACGTACTGTAGCATACTTGCGCAGCGTATAATAACGCAGTTCAGGGAACTTTGATCACAGCGGCACGCGTCCACTCGATTTCTACATAGGAACACAGAAATGCTTACTTACTTAAAGTCTTACAGAAGTTGAGTCAACAAGCTTCAAGATTCGTGAAAAATTGGTTAACCACGCTGCCGGCTTCTTCGGATGGCCGAAATTCAATGCAAAAGTGTTTCTAGTTAATTCTGACTGCACACCAAGCCAATGCTTTTATTGTCAAGCCGTAATACAGTGTAGTGTGTCAAATGCAAGACAATAATGGTAACGAGGTCAACAAACATCATTATCGTAAACACTGTCTAGTTGGAGTCTATCATGCTTACCGAGAAGCAAAAGCGGAGCACTGTGGTGTGCTGCGTCTTTCCGCCATTTTTGAAATCAAATACATACAATAATCCACACAGTTTATTAACTTAATGTTTACTACCAAGTTATCTGCATTTTATACTACAGATTCTTTTGGATATTGTAACTATTTTCAATCGGACAAATAAAATCTTTTTGCAACGGAGAAGCAAAGAATGCGTCTCCAGTGGATCCTCGCATTTGCTCTTCTATCGCTGAAACTTGTGGGTAAATCGGAAGGAGCAGTTGTACATGATGGCCAATGTCCAGCGGCGCTCGATCGACCGATACAACCGACGTTGATCCCCTTGGGACCAGGACCGGTGATCTGTGGTACTTCCTTCGTTATGGCTGATAGCGGCCGAACGGACACTCGCGCTAACGATTCGGAATGTTCATCGGGTCAAAAATGTTGCAGATACTGGAATTTGGACGGTTGCGGACCAATATGTCGTAGTGTAGTTTACTAATCAAGATAAATTTTTGCTGTTCATTGTTTATTCCCTGTGCTTTGGCTCGCGGGTATTGAATGGTTTGCGAATAATATTTACCGCTTCTATGCATTTGGAACGACATACTGTGTGTTTGTTTGTTGAGCTTTCCAGCATGTCAGTTAGAAGTATGTTTTGCTTGTGTGTTTTGCTACCAGAATTGCAACATATTTACAGTTTGCTAATTCCTGTTTCTGATTACTACATACTTGTTGTGCAGTTCGCAGCTGTTTACATGAACATAATAACGGAAGGTATTAAACACGCTTCTGCTGAGGTTTAGCTTGCGAAAAACAAGTCTAACAGGCGCAATCGACTATATAACTCATCTATACAGTGCGCTGTAGTATAACAGTACGAAACGCGAACCTACTATATTCGGAGTTTTTTAGTACGGCGAAGTTTCAGTGTTTATTAGCCTGCATAACGCTAGCTACTGAATAAAAAATTCTTCATTCTCCAACGTTTATCGTCCGTTTCATTGGAAAAAATCATTCTGCTATAAGACTAATTTCAAAAATGCTCCGACATTTTCTTGTCCTTCTGAGCCTGACTGCTGTTTTCATGGCTGTTGTTGATCAAGCAAACGGTAGTTGCCCAGCGTTGGTCGATAAACCAAGAGCTCGTCCAGGTGCTGGACATGGCGGCATAGCATGCGGTACCGGATTCCGAATTCTGAATGGGAAAAGAATTACGATATGCAAGGATGATTCCAGTTGCCAAAAGGGACAAAAATGCTGCCAAGTGTGGAAAGATGATTTCTGCGGACCGATTTGTCGATGAATGGGCACAATCCGGGGGAAACAGCGTATGTTCTTGTTGATTAGTGCAACTTCTCTGCATTATAATTAGAGGCTGTACTCATGCTGTTTGGTTTGCTGTTACTGCATTTCTGGGTTTCGTTCTCTTTACGTTGTAGCAGACCCTGTTGTGATAGGATTTGAGAAATCATATGATTTTTGCAATTTGTCTATCGTTACGGACCCTATTTTCTGATTGAAAAGAGGTTGAAGATTTCTGAGTTTCGTTCTCGTGTACGCTGTATCAAATCCTGTTGCGATGGGACTTTAATACTAGCGTTTCCCGTTTTTTGCGCGTGTCTCAGCTGGTTGCATAAACAGTGCTGCTGTCATTGCTGTAATTCAATAAACTGTCAGAAAGAGAGGAACTGCTTTTCACATGTCGTCAACAAGATCCTGCTTGATAATAATGTTACCAGCTAAACAGCTAGTAGCAAGCAGTATCTCGGAAATATTTCCACATATACTTTTAATTTCGGTCGTAACATAGCGTACTTCTTGTGATGTTTTGGAGATTTTGCTGCTTGCATATAAAACAGCTCGAAAGCATTTCAGTTCACATAGAGTTTCTATTTGGCAATCCAGTCCGCTGTTACTGCTTGTTGTTACTATCGCGAGATTACCACGACATTCGGAATGTATCGACACTGTATTACCGTCTGTATTTGCTTCGTTGTGGCGTTTGTCGTCGCGGTCAACTGCCAGCCTGGAAAGTGGTCAGGCAAAGTGTGTCCATTAATGAAACAGCCAAAACATCCTCTACCAGTGTGCGACGAGCGGAAGTTGAACAAGATCGGATACCGGACCGTCGACGGGAAACGTGAGCGTGTTTGTGACAGAATGGACGATCCCAGATGCAAGGCGGACCAGCAGTGCTGCTATCCGTATCTTGGGGACAATTGTTGGGCCGCGATTTGCATGAAGGCAGTTATCTTCCCCCATTAATAAATAAGAAAGGTCACGTTTTTCTCACTGACGCGGTTGTTCGTAATAATGTTGTTAATGGTCTTAATGTTGTTGGCATTGAACAGTGTATGTAGTAACTCAGATTTGCTTATGTGCTGCGTTGTTTTGTTAGTGTTGTAAATTTGTCCTGCTCAACATGTATTTCTCTGCTTTGGTTAAACTCAATTTGATTTTATTATTGCACTCAGGTGTTATACGGCGGTCGCACTGATGTTGTAATTTAATAAGCAGTCCAAAGAAGTTCCATGTTTATGTCATCGGAATCAGACAAACAATCATTCACAAACAAATTTGCCCTACGGCCCACATTTCGACGGGGAAATCCGTTTGTCGGGTGTTTTTTCTTTACCATGTTCAGTGTAGTAATTTATACCCATTGTGCTAGCCGTACGAGCACGGAAAATTTCTTCGGTTGAAAAACAGCGCGCTACCTGTCAACATCGTCTCGATCGCCTGCTCAAAACGCTCACGTTTCTAAAACAACCAAACTACTTCAGCAGCTGTTGTCACGAGACTTATAATTTAATGTGAAAAACCTAATTTCGTACTGCAGTATTAACTTGAATACTGGCAGCTTAAACACCGAAAATGCGCTCGAACCACTTCTGTGTGTTGCTTAACGCCATGATATTGATTTCCATTCGCACAGTGGTGGAAATGGCAGCGCTACACCAGGGTCAGTGTCCGGCCCAGATCGAACGGCCAAAACCGCCACTTTTTGGCACCTCACGATCTGGTGCTGGTTCGGTTATCTGCGGGACTGCGTTCATGATTCTGGATGGCAACATGAAGCCCGCTTGTGGAAGCAACGACGGCTGTCCGCCAGACCACAAGTGCTGCAAATTATGGATAAACGACACTTGTGGACCAATCTGCCGAAAACCGAATGTATAGCATCCAAGTTCGGCTTAACAGCTATCTGATTAGATTCTTGTGTGTATTAAGTCATCGGTGCAAGAACTTCCGGACACATCCGAGAGAGAGAGGGAGACAGAGTTTGATAATAATATTATGTCGCATCAACTGTTATGCACATATCTTTTTCTTCTGACAAGTACGCTATCCCTCAGGATATATTCGCACTATGGGTGGGAGCTACATCCATAAATCCTCCTAAATGAAAGGAGCACACAGCAATTTTTTTTGTTGCAACCACTACTACTGGTTAAAAGTTATGAATTTTCAAACTTGCTAACTTTTATAATGGCGCGGTGTGTGATGACATCACCGTCGTACGAGTTCAAAAGTGCCGCCCACCGTATACTGCTGGTTGTCGTGCCGAAAAATAAAATTATTTTTAATTCGAAACGGATTACACAACACGTTCTGCGAGAATACTGCTCTAAAGTGCATGTTTTCAGCTGCTGTTGTTTTATCTTTTCCTTTCTTTACATCAATTTCATTTTCTTTCATTCGTGCTAAATTATGGATAATTTAAACATTCGAAACGTTCTCGGATTACTCGCGATTCATTATCGTGCGAACACCTTGGAAAGATCCGAACCCAGCGAAAAGGATCAAGAGCTCGTGGAGGTTCTCAAAGGTATTAATTCATTGCGTTCGTTTTCTAGCGTTCTTTTCAAAAACGTTTTAACGTTTTTCTAGCGTTCGTTAGCCAAAAGCGACAGCGTACATCCAGCCACTGGATGTTTACGGGTTTCGGGACATGAAGCAGTGTATTCGGAAGTGCCATGACCGTGCCTTGTTGGAACATCCTGAAATCAGTCTGCCGCAAAGGAACAGTCTTTTGAAATTATACAGTCTTCTGTACAATCAGTTCTGCAACGTTCGATTCCGCGGATTTCGAAAACATTCCTGGTACATGTCTGGATACGTTTTGGAAAGAGGTCCCGAGTTTGTTACGCC